>JZKD02S2112457.1:257120-268026 GCA_000966675.3 Picea glauca | reverse complement strand
ATGATCACGACAAGTGCGAACAGGAAGCAAATGGTAAAGCACAAGCAGCGGCAACAAGATTTCTGACACTTCGGAGGCCATGAATAGTATCTGGGAATCTTTCGTGTTGATATGACTTGGTTGCTTGGAAACTGAACTATCATCCGCCCACCCGAAAGAGGAGAGACCCCGCCCTTCTCAGACTCAAGACTGGGCATGGGCACCAATGAAGAGCTCGGCTTCTCGATTTCATACTCGCCTGCGTTTTTCTCTACATCTTTCGTCCTTGGGTGCACTCGCTGGTTATCTGCCATCGTCCCAAACCGCTCAGAGCCACGAATATAACCAAAAGAGGCCGACGAGAGTCGATCGTGGAGATGTTAAACCCTACTGGGACTCGATGAAGTAAAAATGTCTCCTCAACGGACTCTAGGCAGAGCTCATAATGAATTCCGGAGGCGCGGAGAATTCACAAAATAAGCGTCGAGAAACCTCGGGGGGACATCAAATCCATGGCGTCGAAGAAAGCGGAGCGAAAGTGAGTGCCTAGCAGGCTTAGAATTTGGCATTCTGTTGAAGAATTTCTTACCGCTGAAAACAGATTTGACAGTTACCCCGAGAATTGGCATGCAGAAAGTTACGGGGATAAAAATTCTTAAACAATCCATTTGACGTTCTCGTCGGCTGTTTGGAATAAGCCCTAGCCGCCAGGATATTTCAAATGGAGTTTCAATGCAAGTGGGTTCACAAGTCGGATTTAAAAGAGATTAAAAATAGGAATAATGATATTATGAAAGTTTGAAACATATGAAGCTATTTCGTGTGTGAGTCATGTTAAGCTTGTCCATGGTCATGGTCATGCTCACTTGTGAATTTTATTCAGGAAAACTAAGAATATATAAATAAATATTATAAACTAAGAATATATAAATAAATAATAGAGACTTATATCTATTGATAATGTGTATAATTAATATTTTTTTATTATCTAAAACTCTAATTTAATCATTATTAATAAAAAATGCTAGCATATTTTTTGGGATGAATAAGATCCATTATAATTAATATTTTTTTTTATCTAAAATCCTAATTTAATCATTATCAATAAAAGATGCTAGCATATTTTTTTGGGATGAATAAGATCCATTTATCATAACTTTTTTGTATTTATGAATACATGAGTTTAACCTGTTTACTTTTTCACATTTATCTAATTATATAAAAAAATTATTGTAAGACATGTTAACCACCTCATTCCAAGTTTGGAGTGTAAATGACATTTGTTTTTTATGATGTGTGAGAGTGTACATGACTTTAATTTCATATTATGACCATCTCAAATGCCTAGAAAAAACTCTGCATACAATGCCCAAGAAAAAAATCACTTTGTCTAAGGATCAATTGAGCATTTGCAACTATGTCAAGTGGAAGCATGGATTCAGAACCTAAGATTGCCTAAACCTGCATCTTTAACTTAATTATAAGTTTAAGAAATCTAACCAAACATTAACAAGGAGATTGCCTAAATCCTCATCTTAACCTAACTTGCAATCTAAGGGAAGAACAACAAGGTCACCTTTTAGCTATATCTATGTATAGCTTTTAAATATATCAAAAATGTGGGTTTTCCCCTTTACCTGAACTTATAGCTTATAATGCTATGTTTTATTTATTTAAATTTTGATTTAAATGTGATTAAAACTCATTCAAAACTATGTTGAAGGTGAAAATTCCCTCACAACTCCATGTTAATGTTAAATTTTGCTTTAAATGTGGTAAAAAATAAAAGTGAAAATTTCATTCTATTTGACAATTTTCAGATTTAGTGATTTTTTAATCTCTAATATAATTTATATGGACACTATTTAATATGTATGGAATATTGTTCGTGCCCAAAGAAATTAAAAATTATGATTTTATAATTGATTAAGATTAACTTGATAATAATGATCGATTGTTTACTGTAGCATGGAGTTTTAACCATGGGGTTTTAACCCAAAACCCCATGCGTGAGGTTCTTTTATTTTATTTTTCATGAGCTTGGGTTGGGTTTGAACTTGGGTTGGGTTTGAACTAATTTTAAATGTTTGCATACACTAGCCTCAACGTTCACCAGCCGACTTCGTGAGTCGTTGGTTTCGAGTTAGACCTAATCTCATTCACGGAGAAGGTGAAATTGAAAATCAAATGGTGATAGTTAATTTCAATTTTTGGTCTTTTATGTAATAAGTTTTGTCTAATTATATGTTTTGTTTTTTTTTATAAATATATATGAAATTATAATTTTTTTATTGTTTAAATTGTATTTTTTAATATAAAAATGATTCAACTTGTCTAAAAACTTTTTATTCATTAAAATTATACAGAATTAATTATTCAAATATCCAAATTCAACAATCTCTTCCAATTTCTCCTGAATTTAAAATAAAATTAAATAAAAAATATCCCAAAAAATAACCAAAACCTAAAACAGTTATACTACTACCATATCATTTATTAAAATTTAAACCATATTTTTTTTATTAATCAATTTGAAAAAAAAAAAGTTCATTCTCAAAGAGAGATTTTGGATCACTAAGATTGGTGAGGAAAAATTACATGACTTATTACTATTGAACGAACAAAACTAGCTTTCCCAAACCTTTGCCTGAATGTGCATTGAATACCAAGTTAACAACTATTGTAAGAGCAAATTCTAGAGAAAAATCAATTGATCACATGAGTTTTCTACCGCTAGATCTAACATGGAAATTAGTAGTGACCTCTAGGCTTTAGAGGAGTGTTTTAGTTCTAATTTCTAATGGATTGAAGTAAGTCCTTGGTCACTAGTGACGTGAAAGTGATTCATAAGAAGCAAATTGGTAATTACTAATGGTAAGTGACAAATAAAATTATTTGTCATCGAATTGTACCTTGTATACTCCTATTCCATTCTCATTGCTTCCAATTTCTTTCCATTGTGAATCTATTCATTCTCATTGCTTCCAATTTCTTTCCATTGTGAATCTATTTTATGTGAAAACCCATCTCTCTCGTTCTCAATTTTACCCAATAATTAGAGTGGGAATGAATAAGGAAAATAATATAGGAATCTAGATAGGAACTTGGTTGATCATGGAAAAATCAACAAAAGAAAAGAAAAGAGGTGGTCATCTTCTACTCCCAAGGAGAGGAGGAGATTTTTGTCGAGGGTATTTTGGTGAAAGAGATACCATGCAAATCATGTTTGGATATTATGATCTTAATGATATATATGTTCAGATATAATTTAAATTTCACTTTTTAATGGTACAAATTACAATTATGCTAGTTAGCATTTTTATTATTATGAAATTATATTTTTTCATAACAGAAAATATAATGCTAGAAATTTAGAAAAGATGAAAAAACAATTTATATAACAATGTAAAAGAAATGATGCTCATGAATATGAGTAAAACGTAAAATGAAAGACGTAAAAAATTATCAACTTTCATTTGACACGTAGAAGGGATGTTAAATTCCAAGCATGGTTGTGAAGTTTAGTTCTTGGTAGTAGATATGGAATTTATGTATGCAATAGTAGCAATATGTAGAGCGATATTCATTTAAATGATAGTCTAATCCCACCTTCCTAGGTGCATTCATAATCATTTGATCTAGATTGGATCATTATATAACTTTTCATGTATCTTGACAATGTTTGGGTGGAAAAATTGGAGAAATTGACTTGCAAGGCCCATTTTAGTGGTAGATCCTAGTTTAGAGATTTGGGGTCTAAAACCTTCCAAAGCCATTTTGAGGCATCAAGTGGAATTTTGGGGGGTGAAAAAATTTCAAGCATAACTCACAACCCCTTAATGATATTCTACACATAGAGACCTTTCCAACAATGCATAAATCACTTAAATTGAAGCTCATATGTAGAAGTTATGCCTCTTGCAAGTAGACCTACCTTGTTGACCACCATGGTATCGAGGGGATGCCACATCAACATCCAATACTCACACATGTGGGGATAGAAATGTGTGTACATTCAAGAAGATTATAGAAGGTCCAAACGTTATCACTATTCAAGGTTAAGGCATGCAAAAAACATAACCCTAGAGGATTATCAGGCTATGTTAAATATTGTGCCACTAGGACAAGACGTGGTTCCATTATTTATTATTTCACTTGTTCCATAGTTTGGAAGAGAAATACGAGTGGGATTTGAGAGAATAGTAGAGGAGAATAAGATTATATAGTATCCATTCAGGACATAGTGTCCTAGGCAACTCCATTGTGAGTGCCCCTTTCTTTGTACTTTCGTTTCATAACTAAATAAAAGAGAACAACGCATAGGCCTCACCTTCTAGTTGGGTTTCATTTGTGTGGATAGTGTGTTCATTTTCTAGTTCTTTCATTTTTGTATTTTAGTTACTATCATACATTTGAGCAATAAATAATGATAATAAATATTAGATATACGAAATTTAAACCTACATAATAAATGATTTTATCATAATACAAGATATAATGTGATGAACTTTCCCAATGGAATATCCACAGAAGTTTACAAATCATGAGGATTTTTCTTTGGGTTTTTTTTTGGGAAGTTACAAGATCTAGGAATTGGCTTAGGAAGGAAGCCACAAACCCCTATCCATGGAATATGAGGGCATCAATAACAACCCTTGAGATGTAGAAAAGGATATATTTGTGAGGATTGGAGAGAAATTCAGTGACATCTCTCACAATTTGGCCCTCCTCATGGCATCTCTATTGAAAAAATCTAGACCTCTCAAGGACGTTGGTGGCTTTAACTTAGAAGTTGGATTGGATGAGAAATTGAGAGAAAGTGAAGACCCCGAAAAGGAGTCGAAAAGAGATCTCTAGAAAGAGAAATAAAGTTTCAGTGCCATCACTCCTTCACAACCTCTATTTAAAATGGAATCAAAGTGGACATCAATCCATAACAAGGTGAGATTGATTTGTTTAGTTGAATCATTGGTTGCAAAAATTATAAGTGTATTCCAATGTCCATAATATAGATGAAGAGTATAAAATTTCATTTTCCCGATTGAAAGTAGAGGGCCATGCTCTAACCTAGTGGGAAATCCACACAAAGACACTTAGTTAGGAGGGTGATCCACCAATAAGTAAGTGGGAATATTTTAAAACCCTCATCAATTTGCAGTTCTACCCTATTGGGTATGTAGAGGACCAATGGATATGTTGGTATCCAGTCAATAAGAGGCAAGGGTAAATTATGAAAGATTGTACCGTCAAATTCAAGAATATGGAAATCACGTTGGGTATCTCTCCCAAGAACCCAAATGTCTCCTCAAGTATCTGGGGGCTCTACAAAGTCATTTATGAATGCAAATGATTCTCTTGAAACCAAGGACCGTCGATGAGGCATGGGTGAAAGCATAATAACTAGAGAACATAGGCCATAAGAAAGGGAAACCCAGTGATTCCAAAAAGAAATACCACTAATATGATTCCAAGGAGGGGAAGAAGAAATGGAAAGGAAAATACAAGAAAAAAATAGCCACTACACATTAGCGCAAGGATCCTAACAACCACTGCAACCATTGTAATATCAATAGAAATAATGAAGAAAATTGTTGGAAGACACATCCAAAGTTGAATACAAAGAACCATAAGAAGGATGCCAAGAAGAAGAACCTATTAAGCATGTATTCAATAAACTAAGTAGAGAGAATCTCATTTGTGCGGAAAAATATTGTTTGCAACTTAGTGTAGAAGGAGGTGAATCTGAGTAGTATTCATCACAAGGAAGAGAAGGAAATGACTAAAATCTTCCACATTAATATCTAGATAAAAAATACCAAGGTGGACATTGCATTCAATTCTGTTTTACTAGCGAACCTCATAACAAGAAATCTAGTTAGAAATATTAGGCTGGAGGCTCATGATCATTCAAGCCCATATCCATTAGGCTGGGTGAATAAGGATGCAAAGATCAAATCCATTAAAAAGTGTAAGATTCAATTTTCTATAAGTGTAGGTTTTATTTATGAAGAAGAGTTAGATGTAGTACCCCTTGACATCTGTGGTGTAGTAATTGGAAGCCCGTACATGTATATGAGTGATGTGATATTCATATGAAAAGAAAACCAATGCTTATTGATCAAGGATGGAAATAATCACATCATCAACACACACAAAGGTAGATCAAATATCTCTTTGTTAAGTGCCAACCAAGCCAAAAATTTGATCAGTTTTAGTAAGAAGTATGCATTGTTTTTTTTAAGAGAGAGTCAACTAGGGGAGGAATCGGTAAGAGTAAAGGAATATATGGAGGGTGTTTGTCCTAAGTATGCACTTGAATATTAAAGGGCATAGATAGGCCACCTCAAATTTGGAATGGTTGGTTTTTTTATATTTTTGTTTTGTTGGTCAGCTAAAGGATAGGTTTTCAAAGATGGTAATCTGGTTGGATAGGCCACACAATATAAATGTAGGTTCTCCTTAGCTAATGGTATGGATATTTATGGAAAATTGGGAATATGAAAAGACAAACATAGGAAACAACAACAAGCAATGCAATGAATTACCTGCTATGTGAGAATAAAGACTTAAAATAATATGTTAAGACTTAGAAAATTTTGTAGATACAAATCATCCAACATGTTTTCAAACAATTGATCTTTTTACTAAAAAAATGGTTGTATGATAGGTTGCATAATCAACAAAAAGATGAATTAGAACAATAGCTAAAAGAAAAATGAAATGTACATTGCAGACATCATAAACTTGCATCCAAGATAAGACTAAAACACATACATATTTGAGTAAGAAAACACAACTGTCATCAACATATATTCATCAGGTAGAGAACTTTACAATCATATAAGCAGGTCCAACCCTTTTGATACTTCTATTTTTCACCAAAAAATGAATCCCCTTCAATCATACAAAAATTGTCTATTTATCATTGATTATAGAGGATTTTGACCATCTTGAAAACTAAAGACTAACTCTGCATAACTTCCTAAACACAACACATATATTCGAGTATATCTAACTAATAACATAGTCTTGACAAAACTTAACTTAACCTTACAAAAATGTGGATCATACCAAAAAAAAATGACCACTTATTGTTCTTTGACACTAATGTCTCGAACCTTGAACAACTAGACATTTACAAGTGCAAAATACTTCTATTGTCTAAGTTGGAGTAAAATAACCATTAACAAAACAAATGTCATAGATGAAAATGACTGAAGTTGTGCCTTGATACCCATTTTTATTCCAGTTGGAGACTAACTAGGAGATATCTTGATTAAATGGCATTGGCCTCACGCCCCTTCTTCTTCTTTGATAACAGTAAACTAGAACAAAACTCACCTATAATTTGGTGAATTTATGGAAAAAACGACCTCAAATGTCTCTTCAATTATCTCAGACCGTGATACCTATGTAAAATATGAGAGAGGTTTTTTTTCATGGGCCCGTTACCAACAAAAACCTCTTTCATTTTTCAAAAATTCATTTCCATCTATTCGGGAGGCACATCGGAAGAAAATGAAAAAAAAACAAAAAAAACAAAGCATGGCGAATTTGTGGAAAAATGACCTCAAAGGTATCTTCGATTCTCTCAGACTATGATACCTATGTAAAATATGAGAGATTTTTTTTTGCATGGGATTTTTATAAACAAAAAAATATTTCAGTTTTATCAAATTCACCTCCAGTTGTTTGGGAGGCATGACGAACGAGAATGACACAAACAGGGAAAAAACATTTTTTTTTCAATACATTTGGGCAACACCTTTTGATTTTTCTTTTACATTTTTTTATACATATTTTTCAACTTGGTATGTTTCTTTTCTAGCTATTGGTTCTTCTGTTTCAAAGTTTGAACTTGAAGCTTTAATTCTTGCACCTAGTGGTTGTCCTTTGCACCTTCATCAACCTCTTGTTTTGGTTTGACCAGAACCTGTTTCTTTCCTTTCTCTTTCAAACTCTCCTCTTCATCCACGATAGATTTATTATGATCAACCAACATTGTGCTTTTCCTGGACCTCATTTCATACCTATGTGTATTTCAGGTCCTTTTCTACGTGCTTCCTTCATATGATCATGTGCTTTTGATATGCTAGCCTTAATTTTGATGAAGTTGCACATGTAACTATAATACCCCACAACCTCTGTGGTGATGAAAATTGCAGGTGAAGTTTGCATGATTCTAACACAACCTTAACATGAACTGCATGGTGATGAACTCAAGAATGACTTTTGTGTACCAGGGTTCTCATGATCATGCATGCGCATGAAGGCGCCAACACTGCATTTTTTAAATATTTGAATCTATTCTTGAACGTTAAAAGAATTAAAACAACACACTTTTACCATGTTTGCAAGAACAAGCATGTTCTTGCAATCAGTGTTTTTTGAACTAAAAAGGCCTTGCAAACCTTCTATAAGCTCAATAAAGTATTCCAAGGTGACAACATGTTGTTAACCCAAATCAGACGTGCAACAATCTTTCAATAAAGCAATAAAATGGTGCAAAAATAATAGAGGGGAAAAATAACTCAAGCTGACACATAAACCATCGAGGAGAATTAAAGCTAAAATCAAGCTTTAAGAGGATGTATAAGTGAATGAAGGGGAAGGGTAGGGATTTAGACCTCAGTTCCAATAGAGGGATATACCAAAGAGTAGAAACATTAGTTGGAAGAGTTGTTGTAGGTCTATAGAGGAGGTTTTCAAGATCCTAAAGGGTTACCACCTTAGAGAGAAGTGGATAACGAGATATAGTTGTTGCTTAAATCTCCATTACCAAATATTGGGATGTATAGACAGTGCATTTTGGAAGAAGATGAAGTGAAGAAATAGTCGCAGTAGTTTCTAGAGCACAAGAATTAATTCATCCAAACTCCTCACCTTGTGGGTAACCTATCATCATAGTACCTAAGAAGGATGGGACTTGGCAAATGTGTATTGACTAAAAACCCTTGGATAATGTCACACTTAATAATAAGTGTCCTATATCTAGAATCAATTATTTCTTACATTATTTGTAGCATGCCAAGTACTTCACCAAGTTGGATATCAAGTCGCGATACCACCAAGTACACATTGAAAAAGAAGCCACCTAGAAGACCACCTTCAAGGAAAATCAAGGTCTAAATGAATGGCTAGTCAGGACTTTTGGTTTATGTATTGCACTAGCTACATTTATGTGATTGACGAATGACGTATTGCATCCCTATTTAGATTCAATTGTAATAGTGCATTTGGATGACATATTTGTTTATATCTCTACCAAGAACAAATATCACATATCATGCAGGTGTTAGAGACTAAAAAATCATCAAATACTAGATAACCTTACAAAATATGAGCTTGCTCAGTAGTCATTGGTGTATTTGGGGTACGTGATCAATGGAGAGGAGCTCAAGATATATCCCATGAAGATGGAGGCCATCATGAAGTTCCTAGTTCCTAATAATGTCATTGAAGTTAGGAGCATTGTGTTGGATTACTGAGAGGGGGGGCATGAATCAGTAATAGCGTAATTATAATCTTTTTTCTTCAAATGTTATATCAATGTAGAATTATTATCCAATAACGAGCAATAAGAAATAAACAATCACACACATACACAGTACATCAGTGTTTTACGTGGAAACCCAAATCAGGAGAAAACCAAAGAATGTTTTCTCTTATATGTCTTGAAGAATTACACTCATTGGAAGCACCAACTTCCTTTGTTTTCCAGCTGCTACTGGAAGGAGGCTCCAACCCCCTAGTTTCTCAAGCTACAACCTGAGGGAAGCTCCAACTCCCTAATTCTCTGGCTACAACTAGAAGGAGGCTACAAACCCCAATGTTCTCCGGCTACAACTGGAAGGTGGCTACAACCACCTGTCCTTGCCCCGTCTTTCCACCCTGAAGTAGAAGTAGAATGAGGAAAACCACTGTCACACTATCACTGTGAGATATACCACTGTAAACCTGTACCAATAAATCTGAACCATGCATCAACCTGTACCTCAACTTGTAATCAACCTGTATCATAAAAAAAGTGCATCAACCATGCATCAAGTATGTACAAATCATGTATCAACTACTCATCAACTATGACTCATCAATATGTACCAACATCATCAACTATACACCTCATGTATGTGTGCCAACTCATCAACTACTTGTATCAACCATGTACTCAACATGTACCGCAACCAAAATACATCATCAATTTCATCATCCAAATATAATTTGTAGCTCTGTAATAGACCTGGTGTATATGATCACATTCCTACAAACCTTCCTAAACTTTAAAAACAAGAGACTGGCATTTTCATCAAACTTTTCTTTAGTCTCACATGCCTAGTTTTGGATTAGTCAACAACCCTAACTTGAAGTAATAATAACTTTGAACCTATAATGTATAAAGATCTGAAACTGATACACAATGTTTTTCAGTGTGTTTAATGCAATTCCTCCAAGTTTCATTACTTGGAATCTCTTAGAAAAGGAGTTATAGCAAAAATGACATTCCTTGTTGAATTCTGACTTATTCTAGAGAGCGACTTTGTAGAGAATTCCCTACACAAAATTTTTGATGAAATTATCTTCAACTATTACAAAACATACTACAGATTGTACCCTAACCATCACATTTAGTCTCATTGAATTTGGATTTGTTATGAAGAAGTTATGACTTTTTTACCCGAAACACCTGATTTTTACTAGTTTCAGGACTGGCCACAAACCCTATTTTTCACGTAGCGTAACTCCCAAAATACAACGACCCACAAGCTAAATTTTTTTCCACAAATACTTGGATATGATTTCTCACTTGCATCAAAATTTCACGGTCTGAATCATTATATAAAAAACGTTATAGCGAAAATGGTGAGATGACCTGTAAATAACATACCTTAGAAAGCACCATCAAAAGAATTTATCCTTCCTTGCATTT
>JZKD02S2112457.1:237125-248273 GCA_000966675.3 Picea glauca | reverse complement strand
CACCAATACCTTCCATACCTTGTGCACCAAGTTGGGTATCAAAGACTCCGAGTGACATTTGGTTCTAAAATAGCGTGGGGCTCTACACAGATACATCCATACTGAAATGGATTTTCTGGACATCTCATCACTTGGTGCTGCTTATCAATATGTTGTTAAAATTGAGCAGAAATTTAACCACCAGAACAAATGAGAATTCAGGTCTGCAAATCCGCAACAACCAAAGTATGACAAAGAAGACCCTAACAAATAGTCTCCTGAAAACCAGTCCAAGACACAGGAAAAGAAGGGTCACTGGAAGACAAAGAAAGACATCGAATAATGGTGTGATTTCCACAAAATCCCCTGGCACAACACCGATGAATGTCGCTCAAAACAGTCATTGGTGGCCGAGATCAAAGACAAGGAGCCGAACCCTGATTTAGAATCTGATTTTGAAAATACTGGTAAAGGACAGATCGATGACGCAGACCCCACTGATATTGTCACGACCGCGACAATTCAACCAGAAGAACCAACAGATCGTGAAGATGGGAAGCACCTTTTTCATTCATAGATGTGGGTGAAGGGGACCACGCTGCATTTTATTGTTGATAGCGGAAGCTAGAAGAACCTCATCTCAGCAGACGTCATCAAACAGTTGGGATTGTCGACAACACCACACCCGTAGCCATACAACATTGGGAGGCTTAGCCAAGGACGAGATCTTCATGTCAGCCAGCAATGTCGATTGTCATACGACATCCAACCCTTCGAGGACGAGATATTATATGATGTTGCCTCGCTGGATGTATGTGATGTTCTCTTCGGCCAGCCATATATGTGGAAGCGCCATGCTATTTATGAGTCTCAACCCCGTAGTGTCATTGTTACTTTGGGGGGTCATCTCTATAGAATACCAGAGGTAGTTAAAACTATTGTTTCACCTAAAAAGTGTCGCAAGGTAGTATCTCATACTGCAAAATTCAGTTTCTTCACAATCTGTTCAAAAGGGGAATAGAAGGACACTGCAACCACTATAGCCTCGCCCCCTGCACCTTCTATACAACAATAGTAGGTCGACAAGGTTGAAACAAAGCACAAACATTCCTTCTGCACACCTTCCTCTTATGTAGCTCAACTTGTTGAACAACCTCAACTTCAACAAGTTCATGACAGACATCCACAAACTAAGCAACACAACGTCTCCAACAATACGAGCAACTTACCAAGATGCAGATCCAGCAAATGCGTTTCCCTCTCCCCCGGGAACTCAATGCAATGGATACCATTGCTTCCTAAGGAGGGAGGATTGATCTAGGTGTATATCGGTGGCCACCCACCTTTTCCGACTGGCTCAAAACAATTTTTTGGCAATTTTGACAATTTACTATTTTTAGCAGGTTTTAACTTCCGGGGCCATTTTGAGGGCCTAAATGAAGGTTTTTTGAGATTGAGGTTCTCAATTATAGTAAAATGCATCATTTATCCCCCAAAATGAATCTCCTCGGCGATACCTTTTCAACGAGCTATCATATGCCTAAAACGGAGATCGTATGCAAAAGTTACGACCCCGAGAAGTTGATGTACTAACTTACCCAAATGGGGACCACATGACTTTTGGTGCTTCATATCCTAGGGTAAGGTTTTTGGATCTCTAGGAATTTTGGCATTCTTGTTTATTGTAAAAAAAAGGCCTCTAGAGCCTCATTCTAATCATCTTCTTGCAAATGCGAGTAGCCGTCACATATCTTCTCAGAGATAAGCTGCCACCATTCTAGCGAGACTTTCACTCTGTATTTTTACAGTCTCTGTACATTTCTTTGATTAATAGAAATTGTGTATTACTGTATATATGTGTTTATGGTTGCATCTCTGATACATTCCTATTATATTATTGAATATTTTCAATATCTCTGTGCATTTCTTTATTATATCTCCAATCTCATTTCATGCCGAAAATAATCAGGATCAGTGGTATCAGAGCAGGCTGCTCTTGATCATTTTTTCAGTGCATGTCCCCGACGAGGTATGAGTATATAAATTTGGGTCTTGAGCTTGTCTGTCTTGAATACAATCATTCTCGCACACCCAAGAAACCCTCAATGGCGGAAGAAAAGAAAAACGACGGAGCAGATGATCCTATCAATCTGTTGCTTGAGCAAGCTCTCACACGACAGAGGGACGAAATGATGGAGATTTTTTCCCACATCCTTCAACGCTTGCCTATAGCATCAGGTGCATATTCATTAAGCGACCACTTTGGAGGCACCTCACCTTTCAAGGTGCAAGTTAATTTTGATATTCCTATATTTGAAGGACAGATAGATGTAGAAGCCCTAGAAAAATGGTTAACTCTGCTAGAAGGTTATTTCTCTGTTCACAATTTTTTCGACAAAGAAAAGATCACCTTCGCACTCCTTAAATCTCTCCCTCATGTCAAACATTGGTGGAAAACTTACTCGGAGCAAAGTTCCACAGAGGAGTCTGGAATATATGGGGTCGATCTCACTTGGGATTTTTTTATGAATGCGGTAAAGGAACAATATTACCCTGTTGGCAACTACAAAGACCAGTACATGAGATGGACCGCACTGCGGCAAGAGAGGGGCCAAGCAATTTCGGAGTCCACCAATACATTCCATACCTTGCGCACCAAGTTGGGTATTAAAGACTCTGAGTGACATATGGTTATGAAATACCGTGGGGCTCTACACAGATACATCCAGACTGAAATGGATTTTCTGGACATCTCATCACTCAGTGCTGGTTATCGATATGCTGTTAAAATTGAGCAGAAATTTAACCACTAGAACAAATGGGAATTTGGGTCTGAAAATACACAACAATCAAAGTATGACAAAGACGGCCCTAACAAATAGTCTCCCGAAAACCAGTCCAAGACATAGGAAGAGAAGGGTAACTGGAAGATAAAGAAGGACACCGGAAAATGGTGTGATTTCCACAAAAGTTCTTGGCACAACACTGATGAATGTCGCTCAAAACAGTCATTGGTGGTCGATGTCAAAGACAAGGAGCCGAACCCTGATTCAAAATCTGATTCTGAAAATACTGGTAAAGGACAGATCATTGACGCAGACCCTACTGCTATTGTCATGACCATGACAATTCAACCAGAAGAACCAATAGATCCTGAAGAGGGGGAGTGCCCTTTTCATTCACAGATGTGGGTGAAGGAGACCTCGCTGCATTTTATTGTTGATAACAGAAGCTAGAAGAACCTCATCTTAGTAGAGGTCATCAAACAGTTGGGATTGATGACAACACCACACCCACAGCCATACAACATTGGGTGGCTTCGCCAAGGATGAGATCTTCATGTCAGCCAACAATGTTGATTGTCATATGACATCCAACCCTTCAAGGATGAGGTATTATGTGATGTTTCCCCACTGGATGTCTGTGATGTTCTCTTGGGCCAGCCATATATGTGGAAGTGCCATGCTATTTATGAGTCTCGACCCTGTAGTGTCATTGTGACTTTGGGGGGTCATATCTACAGAATACCAGAGGTAGTTCCAACTATTGTTTCACCTAAAAAGTGTCGCAAGGTAGTATCTCATACTACAAAATTCAGCTTCTTCACAATCTGTTCAAAAGGGGAACAGAAGGACACTACAACCACTACAGCCTCACCCCCTGCACCTTCTATCCAAAAGAAGCAGGTTGAAAAGGCTGAAAAAAATCACAAACATTCCTTCTGCACACCTTCCTCTCATGTAGCCTAACTTGTTGAATATCCTCAACTTCAACAGGTTCATGGTAGACTTCTCCAAACTAAGCAACACAACGTCTCCAACAATACGAGCAACTCACCAAGATGCAGATCCAACAAATGATTTTCCCTTTCCCCCGGGAACTCAATGCAATTGAGACCATTGCTTCCTAAGGAGGGAGGATTGATCCAAGTGGATATCGGTGGCCACCCACCTTTTCCAACTGGCTCAAAACAGTTTTCTGGCAATTTTGGCAATTTACTATTTTTAGCAGGTTTTAACTTTTGGGGCCATTTTGAGGGCCTAAATGACGGGTTTTTTTAGATCGAGGTTATCAATGATATATTAAGGCATCATTGAGCTACCAAAATGAATCTCCTTGATGATACCTTTCCAATGAGCTATCATACGCCTAAAACGAAGATCGTATGCAAAAGTTACAACTCCGGGAAGTTGATATACTAACTTACCCAAATAGGGCCCATGTGACTTTTGGCACTTCATCTCCTAGGGTTAGGTTTTTGGATGTCTAGGACCTTTGGAATTCCTGTTTATTGTAAAAAAAGGCCTCTAGAGCCTCATTGTAATCATCTTCTTGCGAATGTGAGTAGCCGTCACATCTCTTCTCAGAGATAAGTTGCCACCATTCTAGCGAGTCTTTCACTCTGTATTTTTATAGTCTCTGTACATTTCTTGATTAATAGAAATCGTGTATTAATGTATATCTATCCTTATGGTTGCATCTCTGATACATTCCTGTTATTTTATTGAATATGTGAAATATCTCTGTGCATTTCTTTATTATATCTCTGATCTCATTTCGTGCCGAAAATAATCCGGATCAATGGTATTAGAGCAGGCTGCTCTTGATCGTTTTTTTAGTGCATGTCCCTGACGAGGTACAAGTATAGAAATTTGGGTCTCGAGCTTGTCTCTCTTGAAGAGAATTGCTCTCGCACACCCAAGAAACCCTCAATGGTGGAAGAAAATAAAAATGACGGAGGAGACGATCCTATCAATCTGTTGCTTGAGCAAGCTCTCACGCGACAGAGGGACGAAATGATGGAGAAATTTTCCCACATTCTTCAACGCTTGCTGATAGAATTAGGCGCATCTTCATCAAGCGACCACTTTGGAGGCACATCGCCTTTCAAGGTACAAGTTAATTTTGATATTCTTATATTTGAAGGACAGATAGATGTAGAAGCCCTAGAAAAATGGTTAACTATGCTAGAAGGTTATTTCTCTGTTCACAATTTTTCCGACAAAGAAAAGATCACCTTCGCACTCCTTAAAGATTTCCCTCATGTCAAACATTGGTGGGAAACTTACTGGGAGAAAAGTTCCACAGAGGAGTCTGGAATATATGGGGTCGATCCCACTTGGGATTTTTTTATGGATGCGGTAAAGGAACAATATTACCCTGTTGGAAACTACGAAGACTAGTACATGAGATGGACCACACTGTGGCAAGAGAGGGGCCAAGTAGTTCCATAGTTAACCAATACCTTCCATACCTTGCGCACCAAGTTGGGTATCAAAGACTCCGAGCGACATTTGGTTCTTAAATATTGTGGGTCTCTACACAGATACATTCAGACTGAAATGGATTTTCTGGACATCTCATCACTCGGTGCTGCTTATCGATATGCTGTTAAAATTGATCAGAAATTTAACCACCAGAAAAAATGGGAATTCGGGTCTACAAATACGCAACAACCAAAGTATGACAAAGATGTCCCTAACAAACAGTCTCCCAAAAACCAGTCCAAGACACAGGAAAAGAAGGGTCACTGGAAGACAAGGAAGGACACTGGAAAATGGTGTAATTTCCACAAAATCCCCTGGCACAACACCGATGAATGTCACTCAAAACAGTCATTAGTGGTCGATATCAAAGACAAGGAGTCGAACCCTGATTCAGAATCTGATTATGAAAATACTGGTAAAGGATACATCATTAACGTAGACCCCACTGCTATTGTCGCGACTGCACAATTCAACCAGAAGAACCAACATATCCTGAAGACAGGGAGCACCTTTTTCATTCACAGATGTGGGTGAAGGGGACCCCGCTACATTTTATTGTTGATAGCGGAAGCCAGAAGAACCTCATCTCAGCAGAGGTCATCAAACAGTTGGGATTGTTGACAACACCACACTCGCAGCCATACAACATTGGGTGGCTTTTCCAAGGACGAGATATTCATGTCAACCAAAAATGTCGATTGTCATACGACATTCAACCCATCAAGGACGAGGTATTATGTGATGTTTCCCCACTGGATTTCTGTGATGTTCTCTTGGGCCAGCCATATATGTGGAAGCACCATGATATTTATGAGCCTCGACCCCGTAGTGTCATTGTTACTTTGGGGGGTCATCTCTACAGAATACTAGAGGTAGTTCCAACTATTGTTTCACCTAAAAAGTGTCGCAAGGTAGTATCTCATACTACAAAATTCAGTTCTTCACAATCTGTTCAAAAGGGGAACAGAAGG
Source organism: Picea glauca (assembly GCA_000966675.3). Classification (NCBI taxonomy): domain Eukaryota; kingdom Viridiplantae; phylum Streptophyta; class Pinopsida; order Pinales; family Pinaceae; genus Picea; species Picea glauca. The sequence continues at coordinate 242,056 of JZKD02S2112457.1, read as the reverse complement.
ACACTACAACCACTATAGCCTCGCCCCCTGCATCTTCTATCCAACAGAAGCAGGTCGACAAGGTTGAAACAAAACATAAACATTCCTTCTGCACACCCTCCTCTCATGTAGCTCGACTTTTTGAGCAACCTCAACTTCAACAGGTTCATGGTAGACTTCCACAAACTAAACAACACAACGTCTCCAGCAATATGAGCAACTCACCAAGATGCAGATCCAGCAAATGATTTTCTCTCTCCCCTGAGAAATCAACGCAATGGATACCATTTCTTCCTAAGGAGGAAGGATTGATCCAGGTGGATATCGGTGGCCACCCACCTTTTTTGACTGGCTCAAAACAGTTTTCTGGCAATTTTGGCAATTTACTATTTTTAGCAGGTTTTAACTTTCGGGGCCATTTTGAGAGCCTAAATGAAGGTTTTTTGAGATCAAGGTTCTCAATGATAGCTAAAGGAATCATTGAGCCCCCGGAATGAATCTCCTCAATGATACCTTTCCAACGAGCTGTCATACGCCTAAAATGAAGATCGTATGGAAAAGTTATGACCCCGGGAAGTTGATGTACTAACTTACCCAAACAGGGCCCACATGACTTTTGGCACTTCATCTCCTAGCGTTAGGCTTTTGAATGTCTAGTACTTTTGGCATTCCTATTTATTGTAAGAAAATCCCTCTAGAGCCTCATTATAATCATCTTCTTGCGAATGCGAGTAGCCGTCACATCTCTTCTCAGAGATAAGTTGCCACCATTCTAGCGAGTCTTTCACTCTGTATTTTTATAGTCTTTGTACATTTATTTGATTAATAGAAATTATGTATTACTGTATATCTATGTTTATGGTTGCATCTCTGATACATTCTTGTTATATTATTGAATATCTGCAATATCTCTATGCATTTCTTTATTATATCTCCGATCTCATTTCATGCCAAAAATAATCCAGATCACACACACATACATAGTACACCAATGTTTTGTGTGGAAAACCAAATTGGGAGAAAACCACAAAATGATTTTTCTTATATGTCTTGAGGAATTACATTCATTGGAAGAACCAACTTCCTTTGTTTTCCAGCTGGAACTGGAAGGAGGCTCCAACCCCCTAGTTTCTCAGGCTACAACCTGAGGGAAGCTCCAACTCCCCAATTCTCTGGCTACAACCAGAAGGAGGCTACAACCCCCAATGTTCTCCATCTACAATCGAAAGGTGGATACAACCACCTGTCCTTGTCCCACCCTGCCACGCTGAAGTAGAATTAGAATGATGGAACCACTGTCACACTATCACTCTGAGATATTGTTGAAGGAAAATCTCCCTACGGACAGGTAGATATCCTCTTGAGAGCTAGACTCTTAACTCTTAAGACAGAAGATGCTTATCATGGACACTAACTTCCTTTTAGATCTAGATAAACTATTGTGTGAGGAGTAAGGAGAAAAAAAATACCTTTTAGCAGTGTTTGTCCTTGCACGATCCAAGTTGAGCTCCAATCTTAAGCTCCTCTATAAGACCTGTAGACAAACAAAAGTACAAACCACTTCCTACTCTACTGAGATTAGTTCGAAATAGATCTATCTATTAGAGACGAATTCATGTGAAATCAAACACAGAATTGAAAGAAACAGGCCAAGCATATTATATTAAAAGGAACAACAACGAAGAATGATTACAACCATAGATGTGAGTGCAGTAGCTTCATCAAGTTCCCCTTGTCCAAACACTTGCTTAAACAGACCACACGCAGAATGTTGATGATCCAAATGATATACCACTCATGATATCATAAGTTTGGTATAATTCTCAATCTCCATTCCCCCTCCTCCATGGAAACCCCTCATTATATAGGATTTGGAGGTTTAACCACCATGGAGAAGATCTCTCATCAGATCCACTAAGAAAGGGATCTCTAAGATATTTGGGGAGAAAATATCTCTTAAGGATTTTGGGGAGGAAATATCTCTCAAGGATTTTAAGGAGGACATATTTCAACCATCCATGAGATCCTCCACCTTCCCTAAAAAATAAGAAACGAAATGTGAGGTGGATCCTCACACTTAATTAATTTCTTTTTCATGAGTAATAATAATAATTCATGTGCACTTTATTCTCTCACTTAATCAATTTTTTTTCCATGAATATTAATAACAATTAATGTGTACTTAGTATTTATTTGCTTTCATGTAATATGTCCCTCCTCCACATTGACTAGGGATTGTGACATAGGTTATTCCATGGTATCAAGGTGTATGTGACACTTATACAACACTTTACGACACTTAGGGCGAGGTACCTAGGTGTGCAAATTTCATGTGTAACAGAATGCCCACTAAAGTATGAAGTCAGAAGAGAGAATGATGGCCAAAACACTTTACAAATCTTTAAAGCAAGAGCGTGGACTCGGAGAACCTGATAAAAGCTGCACATAAACATCCAACAAATATTATGACATGCTTCAAACCCAAGACATGCATACCTATGCTTGGGTGATCAAGACTTTCAAGATATGGCCGCCATAAAATACACTGTGGATCCATAATTATATTGATAAAAGGTATAGCCACTGAAAATACATTATGGATCTATACTCCCATGACCTGAACCGATAGTAGCCACAAAGAATACACAGTGGATCTACGAGATGACAAGACATAGCCACGACCAATACAAAGTGGATCTATGTGACAGTATATGTGTCATTGTCCAAGAGAAACTCCTTCGCACCCTGGGCAAAGTACATATAAGAGTGATGACTCAACCCAGGGTCTTCTTACCGATCCCGGTGTAGTACGAATCTAACCATGTGAATAAAAGTCCTGATGTCGAACATGGCAGAAACCACTTGATTTCCATTCAATGATGTAAATCATTAACAAGCGCGAGGGAGATCACCATTGATGTCAATGATTCCCAAGGTACTCTAGTACATTCTAACGAATGTGAATGGATGAGCTGAAGTCGAACATCCATGGAATCATCCGATCAGAGTTCAATGATGTAAACCCACTGTCGAATGTGAGGAGGCCTTCCATTGAGGCATGCAGGTCCCAAAGTACTAATTGGTTTCTAAGTCTAGTTCCTAGATAATGTGTTGAAGTCGACAGGAATAGACTCATCGAAGGAGGGCCTTGATGTATCCCCCATCAATGACATGAAACGGACACAGAGATTTAATTAGTATATCAAATGAACATGGAATGACATGGGTATTGAGACAAGATATTTGTGATGGTTGACTCTCGAGGTGGATACGTCCCTTGAACACTGAGGCACAACAACAGAAACATGACATGGACCAAAACACGATGATGCAGTGGATACTGTGACTTTCGTCGAGTGACCCAAAGGAGTAAGAAAAAATCAGAGGATTGGTTCAGTGCAGAGGTTCAATGGATTAATATGTGCGCATAGACAAAGTGTCGTGTTCAAGGGTGATTCTAAGAGTTACTGGTAATGTTCTCAAAAACTGCTTGGCTTGCTTCCTTCAATTTTCCCCCATCGAGATAGACGAGTACCTCTTTTTAATTTAACGAGATTGAGGAGGGTAACACATGCTCGATATAACTCACCTTCGGTAAGTTCCTCTTCCCGTGTTTAATGAACTGGAAGAAGTAAGGGTTCGGTCTCGTATGGGCCCTTCAATGTATGATGGTTTAATGAGTCCAAAGAAGGTAAACTCAAAGGTTTTTCATGATTATAGAGTCTAGAAAAACACTTAAAAGAGAACTCTCTCAGTTTCTTTTTCGTAAAGTAGTCTGATGAGACCAAAAAAGAGATAAACTATCGCTCAACAGATGTTTTCTTCAAATGCTTTAACGAGCCTGAAGAGAACAAGGTCGCTCGACAATCTTTTCATGTTTAAAGAGTCTAAAAAGAACTTAAAGATAACTCCAAGGTTGTCCTTTTTCATAATGTTAGTCTCGCGAGGCTGAAAAAGAGATAAATTATCACTCGAAAGACACCCTTTCAAATCTTTTAACGAGTGGGAAAGGAAGCAAGATCACTCGGCAATCTTTTCATGTTTAGAGAGTCTGAAAAGAACTTAAAGACGACTCCAGGGGGTTCCTTTTTTGTGTATCCATACAGGTCAGAAAAAGATATAAACGTTTACCTGGATGCATTCTCATATATTTATGATCACGAGAAAGAACAAAGACTAAGCTCGGTATGCCCCCATCTTGAAAGCTAGTGGATTAACTCCAGAATGATCATCAAAGGCTGGAGACATGCCCCGCAAGCTTCAATTCATTCATCGACTTTGAGGTTGTCACCAATTTCTCTAGTAGATGAGAAAAAGGAGAAGGGTGGATGAAAAGAAGGTTCAAGAGAGGTGATTGTTTCATTTTTTAACGAGCTTGACACAGGAAAAGTGTTGAAATAATGTAACTGCAAAAAGCTATCTTATTATTATTGGATTAAATCCCCATTGCAGATTAATCATGTCATTATTATTATTATTGTTATTGGATTAATCCCCATTGTGGATTAATCATGTCGGTAATTGTAGAAGGACCAAATCCCCTTTAGCGGATCGATCATCGGACAATTACAAAGGGAAGAATAAGAAGTCGGCCCCAATAGTTATCATGGAAGACCCAAAATTAATTAAAGGTGGGTTTACCCACCCAGAGTGAGAGGTCGGCTTTGCCAGTTGTGACCTTTCACACGTGCCAGTCTTGTATAAATAAGAGGCTAGCACCTCACTTCAAACAAAAAACTCACTTGCTCATTATCTTATGAGGCAAGCTGCAATTACCAGTTGGAGAGAGGAGAAGAAGAGTGGTGCATCTCTTGGGGAGGACTATCTATATTGGTTCGAGTTATCTCTTGAACATTGTATAAGTTATTTATGATAAGGAAGTTTTTGCTGGGTTTTCTTCCCCTAGAGGGTTTCCCAGGATAAATGTTGTGTCTCTTGTGAATGTGTATTTC
>JZKD02S2112457.1:195453-225759 GCA_000966675.3 Picea glauca | reverse complement strand
TGGGGTTTTATATTCCCCTCCCCATACAAACTGCAATGTTGTCAGTGCACATAACCACACAATTTACACATTAACATATACAAAAACATTACATCAAAATACTTGAGAATTCTGCAACTTAATGAATATCGCAACAATTCCAACCAATATCTCCCTTTCCCCTCAACCCACACATTGGTAGGATAGGAAATCTCAGAGTTGAGGCTCCATGAACTCCAACTACCAAAACATAGTCTTTATTTGTTTATGTACAAATGTACCTTTATTTTTATTCAAAATTTGAAAAATTTCCAAGTACGTTTCTCGCATGGCTTCCTTGTGCTCTTATGTAGTGTCTTTAGGACCATAAAAACTCCATTGAACCTTAACCAAGACAATGCATTTTTTCTTGAGCACTTTGAATTTCTAGTCTAGGATGTTGATTGGTTCCACCCGAAAAGCCCCTTCGTGCTCCACCTGTATCACATTCCAATCAATCACAGGATTAGGATCAAGTACATACCTTTTAATAAAGACACATGTAACACATTATGAATTTTCATATATGTAGGTAATGCTAGCATGTATGCAACTGGACCTATCTTTTCTAAGACCTTAAAAGGCCCACAATATCTCACTGCCAAATTTGGGTAACTTTCCAATTTCAGCGAGCTCCTCTTGGATTTATCTTTTAAAACAACATGCTCTCCCACCTTGAATTATTCATGTGTTCTTATTTTATCAACATAGTTCTTATGTCGGTCTTGTGCAACTTTCAAATTCTTCTTGATCTCTACCATTTTTTCTTCCATTTCCCTTAAAAATTCTAGCCCAATCACGACTTTGTCTGTTGGGTTATCCCAACTTACTCGTGTGTTTCATTTTCTTCCATACAATTATTCAAATGGGATAATATTCAATGGTTCCTTATACACATTATTGTAAGAAAACTCAAGTAAATGGATGTTTCCTCCCACCTAGAAGGCTTGTCTATTACATACATTCTCAACATATCTTCAATTATCTGATTAATACTTTATTCTTGTCTATCTGACCTTAGGTGATATGATGTACTGAAATTCAAATTTGTCCCAAATACTTTAAATGACCCCTTCCAAAAATTAGAATTGAACTTGAGATACCTTTCTGATGCTATCACCTTAGGAAGACCATGTGTCTTAGCAATTTCTCTCATATAAATTTATGCAATATTGTATGCCTTATGAGTTACTTTTACTGGAATGAAATGTGCATCATTTATAATATTTTTCACCACTACCATGATGGAATCATGTTTTCTTGTTGTCTTGTTCTCCTGGGAAATTTGGTAATGAAATCGATAGTAACAACTTCTTGTTTCCATTCAAGAATGGCCAATGGCTACAAAAATCTTGTTGGATGTCTATGATCAACGTTTACCTTCTCACATTCCATGCATATGGATAAATAATTAGTGACATATTTATCCATACCAAGCCAAAAATATTGGCCTCTTATAGATGTAATATTTTTCCAGTATCTTGGATGTCCAATGTATGGAACATTATGAACCTCTTTTAGAACTAAAAATTTGAATTCCTGAGAACTGGGAACATAAAATCTTTTTCGAAATAAGAGGATTCTATCCTCTTCTATATTATAATACTTATATTTATGGTGTATATCATTCTATTGTAATCTTTCTTGGACTTTCACATAATGGTTGTTTGTTGTTATAGCCTCAATAATTCTTTCTTTTAAATATGTCTTGTACATACCAACAACTGTAGCATGCATTTTATGCATTCTTCTATTGAGAGCATCAACCACCCTATTATCTTTTCCCTTTATGTGCTTTATGTCAAATTTATATTCACTAAGAAATTACAACCTTGTAGTTTGTCCAGCATTTAGTGTTGGTTGTTCAAACAAGTATTTCAAACCACTAGGGCCTATCCTTAATTCATTTTTTTGTCGATAAGGTAATGGCTCCACATCCTTAATGCATGTACTATGGCTTCCAACTCTAATTCACGTGTGGGATAATTTATTTCATGTTCCTTCATTTTTATGGACTCATAATTAATCACATGTCCATTTTGTATAAGAACTCCATCGATCCCTTCCTTGCATGCATCTGTTCACACATCAAAATCCTCATCTGGATCTGCAACTTTTGAAATAAGTGCACTAGTTAGCAAATTCTTTAAACACTGGAAATTTTCTTCACACTTGGAACTCCATTCAAATTTTACTCCTTTCTTTTGAAAATATGTTATTGGGTGTGAAATCTTGGAGAATCTTGCAATGAATATTCTATAATAACCATCTAGACCCAAAAATGATCTAACCTATGAAATGTTTGTTGGCGTTGGCCAAATTTTTATTTATTCAATTTTTTGCGGATCCATTGCTATACAATCTTCTGAAACAATGTGGCCTAGATAATGGATCTATTTTTTATATAAATTGCATTTACTCAACTTGGAATACAATTGGTGTTCTCTCAACACTTGTAGTACCATCCTCAAATGTTTCTCATGCTCCTCCTCCATCTTGGAATAGATGAGAATATCGTCCAAGAATACAATGATAAACTTTTCAGGAAATCTCTAAACATTGCATTCGTCAAAAACATAAATGTGGCCAGTGCATTTGTCAACCCAAAAGGCACCACCACAAATTCATAGTGTCCATACCCTGTCCTAAAGATTGTCTTGTTGGTGTCTTCTTCTCTGATTCTAACTTGATGATAGTTTGACCTCAAGTCTATTTTTGAGAACATCTTTGCTCCTTTTAGTTTATCAAAAAGATGATCTATCCTTGGTAAAGGATACTAATTCTTCACTATAACTGTATTAAAATTTTTGAAGTTGATACATAACCTCAACATTCCATCTGTTTTCTTCACAAAAATAATTGGGACACCCCAAGGAGAAATAATTGGGTGTATGTACCCTTTCTTTAACAAATCGTCTAGTTTTAGTTGCAATTATTTTATATCTCATGTGCTCATTTTATATGGTCTTATATAACTAGTTTTGGATCTATATAGCTATGACTAGCTCTAGAATTAATCAAAATAGCTATGCGTTGATTATTAATATTACCTTCCACTTCAATCATGTGGGATTGATAGTGTTCTTGTCTATTGTCCAAGGCGGCATAGATCCTTAGCATGCTTCTACCCACATCCTCTATTGTTTCCTCTTTCTTGATGATATCATAATATTCATTTTACATCCCTAGTGAGGAAAATCTTTATACATGTGATCTCCTCCATATCCTCAACACTTTATGGGTTGTTGTCTTGGCCACTTTCCCAAGGAATCTATCATTTTATGATCACCTTGAGATTCCTTCCCTTGTTGATATGATTGAGAACTATTCCTTATGAAAGGTGGGTTGAATCATTTCTTCACTTGATACATCTTTCCTTTCTTCTTGTCATCCCAATAATTTTGAAAAGTTGGCCTTCCTTTATTTTGATCATACAAATACTTTTCCTTTCTTATGGATTCTTATAAATTCTTGGGATCATCAAACTTAGTTTTATCCTTGTAAAAAGATGGAATCTGACTTAGGAACCTATGAATTTCAACCTTCTCATCTCCGATGAAGCTCACATACCAGAGAAGTTCCAATAACTTTCTCTCATATTCATCCATGGTCATGTTCCCAAGTTTTAGTTCAAAGAACTCTTGCATATTATTTTCATAGCATTTCTCTCACAAGTATAGCTGCTGAACATATTTATTGAACTGCTTCCAATAAAATCTCTTCTTATCAAGGTTCTTAACCCTCTTCATCTGATCCCACCACATAGATGCATTTACTTGAAGGTGGTAGGTTGCAATTGTGGATTCTGCATTTGATGTGTAATCATGTAACTGGAAATATTTCCTTATTCAAAGAATCCATGCTTCTACATATTCTCCTTTCTTTTTATCTCCATCACAATATGGTGGCTTGATTTTCCTAAGCTCCACTTGCAAGCTATTTGATCCATGTCTCCTTTTATGATTCCTGGCAAGAGACATACTTGGGCTACTTGTCAACCTTGAATTTTCATATTCTCTTCTAGTAGAGTTCCATGAGGAATGATGTTGTTGATTCCTACTAATAGTCCTTGATTGTGTAAATCATTCATGATCATATTGTTTATGCAAGATCGAGATAAGGTTTCTCAACAGTTACCAAAAAACATTACCGTTGTAATTTGGGAATGTTGGAATATTCAACCTTCCACAAGGGAAGGAGGTCTTACCTGAAGCATAGTCGAACGAAACACTAGATCTATTTCTACACTACACAGATCCATATATTAATCATTAGAGTTAAGTTGTGATAGTAATTAGGTACTAAGTATATAAAAAGAAACAATTATGCAGTGGAAACCCAGAGCCATTCATAAAAGAGGCAAATAACCATAAAAGAATATTTTAGGGACCCAAATCACACCATTCCATTAGCTGCAGCAATACCAAACCCTCATACAATGTAGATCTAATCAATCATCCTTCAAACCCCATAGATATTTAATACATCATCTCGCACAGTGACATATAATACCTTATAATCCATTACATAATCAAAACTTGTTGTGGATGTAACAATAGTAGCAATAGGGACAATTAAAAAATATAGTCATGACTATACTAACCAGATCCCAACCCAAGAAACAACAAGAGATGATCATGATAGTGACAATTCCAACAACTACAACACTAATACTCTCATTAACCCTTTTCCCATTGCATTGCCCTTTTATTTATACTTTTCACATCTTTGATAAAGTCACTTGACTAAATCAAATATTTTCTTCATCACTTCCTGGATTCCTTTATTTTTTGCTTGCAGTATTGTGTATGTCATCATCTTCTATATGTCTAGCTCACGTGTGATGCATTTTACTATTTCTACTTATTCTAGTCTTCCAATTGGTGTGCAATGCTTTACCAAAAATGAGGCTTTTCCAACACAAAGGGCCCAACATGCCCCGACAACAACTGTTTACTCACCCCAAGTCAACCTTATGCTTATTTACTAGATCCCAACTTTGGTATAATTTTAAGTACATGTTGGAAAAAATGGTTCTAAATCTCCAAGCGGTCCTGCCATTTTCATACCAAAATAGAAGCTCCTGCAACAAACTCTTGAGCCGCGGAAACATTTAGTTTCGTAGGATTAGTGATGACAGGAGTGTACCACTCTATGTCCGCAACGGAATCCAATTGATGCATCTATACATAAGAATCTTGAAATATAGGCTTGAACTCCCTGATTTATTTCTTGGTGGTCTGGTTAGCTTCAAACATTTCATCCATTCTATTGCCAACCTCTTGGATTTCAAAAAACGTAGCCTGCTGTGAAATATGATATATGATGGTCTAGGATTTTGCATTCATCTACTGAATCTAGACTCTCAATTATTTAGTAGGATTATTCCTTCTTTCTAGAATCCCAACCCATTTGATAACCATGGTAAAAATATTGTTGCATTCACTAATCTGGTCATGAAGGGATGACTAAGCAATATCCAATTCCGCAACTACTTGTGTGATCTTCTTAAGCACGGCCTTGGGTTTTTCTTGCTCCTTTATATGGATTTATTCCATTTGTTTATGGATATTTTTTCGTTTTCTTGGCCAAATTATACCATGCATCAACAATAAATTCAACACATTGCATTGGTGCAACTGGAGTAATATCTTCTAGTAGATGAGGGGAAACCTGCTAGAAATTAGGCCAAACTTCATCCAACTTCCTAGAAACAAAATCCAATGTTGATCGAGCATGTTCCTATGATATGTATTATTGGTATATGTCCTCTAATACAGTCTCTATCTCATGCCTCAAGTGTTGTCTCTGCTACGTTAATTCTTCATTGGCCTACTATACATATATGATGGATTTCTCTATCTAGGAAGCAAAATCTCTAATAACAATCAACAATTTTTTTGTCAATCAAGCCGCAAAATATTCATTGTTAATTGGATGATCTACAGGTAGCCTCAAGAAAATTGGTTGGCCACTTGCAATTAACCTCTCAAAAAATTTGGGGTGTCAGTTCAATCGAGACTAGCAGAGGTAGATTGAAATCTACAAGAAAGTATTTCTTGAATATTTTGAGAAAGTAAGGGTACAAGCTCTATGCAATGTAAAAACATTTGTAGGATTTTGAAACATTGTTGAGGATCCTAGAGGAAACCCTCAACCTGGTCATGAACATAAATCATGCTTTGGGATGAAGTGATTTCTCCTCGAACATCCATAAGGTCATGTAAAGGGTCTGACCTAGCTGACCCTTTTCTTCTGTAGATTTCTCTGTCTTCAAATTGAGGAAAGTATCATAAGGAAGGGGTTGAGTCACATTATGCATTGGAAGGGGAAAATTGATCCGTGGAACATGAAGTGAAGGAGATGGAATGCAGAAAATACTTCCATTGGCCACATTTGATGGGTCAATAGATTTAGGCTTGGTCTCTCTAGTAGCTAGATGAATGGGAGATGGTGAATGATTGGTGAAACAATCAAAACAGGGGTAGTGTGTGACATAATGGTTTCTTTATCAATGAGGGTGGGATGAGTTTCAAAAAGAGTCACTATCATGTCATCAATGATATTAATAACGGGGACATTAGGTGGCACAAATGTAAAAACTCGTGTATGCAGTGAAATTGAAGCAATTGGAATGACATTAGTGGTGATAAGGGGTGTAGTGGATGAGGATGGGGAACTAGTACAAGAATTATTAGAGGTAAGTGAAAAATAAGCTTCAAAGGATTATTTTGAATGTTTATTGGTTAATATAGCATTGTGTATAATGGATGACAGTGTTGATGGATATGGATTGGACCATGAAAGGGATTCGTCCTCTTCTTCTGATTTTGAACCATAAAGTGTGCATTGTCTCTGGACTATTCCACTAGAACTTGGAACATATGTTGTATCTGGAGCATCCCGCTATGAAATCACAAAAAAAATGATAAGTCACCCAAAAATTCTTTTGAACCTTCTTTACTCTTGGCCATGAAGAGACCTCCTTGTCCAACGCTTCTACATCCAGGTAATACATAAGTGGGGGAGAGTGGAACTTCTCAATATATTCACCTCTTAGCCTCACAAATGTATGGTCCCTATTCATTCCAAAATAAATCTTTCTAGTGTTCCAATTGATAAATTCATGTAGAATCCTCATGCACTGGGTGGCATTAATTAAATCGTTGTACCATTCCAAGAAAATAGCATTGTTGAAGGATACATTGGTGGCATCGTTTTGGGCTTGCCACAATTTAAATCTCACGGCTATTTGGCTATTTGGAGTCATGGAAATCTCCCTCCCTTGTGGTGGCCTCCATTTCCACATGGTGAATGAAATTAATAGACATCCATAGATGAAGTATCCACCCCTCTCATGCATATCCACACAAGACTTGTGCATTTCATTCATTAAGTACTTGCACTAGTTTATTTGTGTGCCCTATGCACATACATCAGGAATTGAAAAAGCATCCAGTGTGCACTCTCCCTTGGAATAGTTTTTCATTACCTTTCCTGCAATCAAGTAGCAGACGCAACAAATAGGCTCATCGTTGATCAACTGAATTAGGGCTCTGTAGCCTCCTCGTCTTCTACCAAACTTATCATAAAGGTTTATCTCACCCTTGTTTCGACCATGCTTCCCTGGATGTTGGAATCCCTTTGTAACATCTTCTCCCTCCAAGTAAATACTTGATGATTGATGGATATTGGTAGCATTAATTAGGTACTATCGGTTGAGTCACAGTGAGCCATTGCAACACATGACTTATCCAATGGTACCAAATACAGGTAAATCCCACAAGTTCATTATTGTTTATTTACGCAACGACACATACATAATATTCCATTTCACATCCACCTCTCCATAAGGCAGGGGAAAATAATTCATGTATGTTTCAACTTTCATATAGGGAAACAAGTCCGCATATGAGAATTCAATGTCCAGTGATCATGTCTGCTCCACTTTTCCCTATAAATATCCCATGATATCAACATCCAAATCATGGATATTCTTTGGAATAGAAATCTTTGAAGGTGCACCTTGAGAAATATTAGTACGAAACATGATTGAATACCTACATTCATACACACAAATAATGATAGGATGATAACATAGGTGCATACTCACAAAATTCTCACTAGGCTCCAGATCTGAGAATTCAGACAAATAAACAAAACACAATGAATCAGAAAATAAGTGACAAGTGGTTTATAGACAATCATGATGAGGTGATGGGAGAAAATATTTAAACTATCATTAAGGTTAAACCACATAGATAACTTAGCATTAACAACAAACATGACCAAGAGACGCGAAAAAATATAATCGTCGATTTAGGCAATAAATGGCACAAGTACCAAAGAGTTTTGACATGTCATGAAACAGGGGGAATAACTAACATGTTAGTGGTTAATCAAAAAAGTACTGGAGAAATTTAGAGCATAAATTAGTTTTACTAACATGGGAAAGATAACGACAAAAAGGTACTAACAACATTTAACAAACAATGTGAAAGCAACATGACAGCGACTGCAATAATCAAAAGTTATTAAATGCATTAAATATTGGAGATAGACTATCCGACCACAATGATGCGACCCTAGTTGGTAGACGAACAATGACAACTAGATGCTAGGGATGAGTCACAATTGGACATGTTAGTGCTTTATTGGAGAAAAGGGAAAACAACAAAACAAAATGGAAACCTACCTACTTTATTCATTCCTTGTGACAGGAATGCATAAAGACTTTATTCAATGAGAAGATATATAGGGCATCAAGCATATGTTATTCACCCATATCAAACAAAGAACATCATCTAGTTGTCCTAGTCGAACAAATCCTAGCTCCCAGACTTCCACAACTATAAAGGGTCCAAGCCAGTGCATCTGTAGCTTCCCTAGATTCTTTTGGAACTTACTATCATAGAGAAATACATGGTCACTTTGAGAGAAATTCTTGGTCTTAAAGTGCCTTTCATGCCAATATTTCTATCTAGACTTCTCCACATTCTAATGAAAATCTGCTAAAAATTTGGCTTCCTTAACTTCCATCAGTTACGTAACCCTTCCTGCAACAGATTCATCTTCTGTCATATAAGTAACTTGTGCAATGTGTATAATTGGAGTGATAAAATCAATTGGTACTACGACTCCTCTCCCATACACCAATTGAAAATGGGTATACTTATGTAACTTCCTGGTAGTGGTTCTATATTCCCAAAGAACAATCATAACTTTCTCATCCTAGTCACCTTGATTGGTGCAACAAACTTTAGTGAACCCCTTCTCCAAAATCTTATTGAATTCTTACACTGTACCATTGGTTTCTGGATGATACAAATTTCTCTTGTGATGTTGAATAAAAAAATCTCAAGGGTGGAAATTGTCTTACTAATGAAATGGGTACCTTGATTGCTAGTTAGGCTCCTACGACACCTGAATCAATTAATAATATTCTCAAAAATGAACAAAAATAATCGGACAAGAATGAGAGTTATTTCATTAATTACAGAAAAAGGGGTTGGTTAAAACCTATAACCGTTGTGGCATTGTCCTGAAACTAGGCACCAAGTTCCTCCACCCAAGGCTAAAAATGTATAGAAGTGCCTCCAACACTCTACACTCTAGAAGGTCTGAAGACAAAAGTGTTCTTCCTGACAAGACAAGGTGAATGTAAATTTTGGAAACAAGTGTTTCTAGGAAGAGGGGACAATCTTAGACACTAGGGAAACATGGAACTTGCAGGATAATCTTCCTCCACCCCAAGGCTCTCTTTTACACTCCATTTTGATGGTTGGATTCATTATGTACGAGATTAAGGAAGTTAGGGAACAAAAAATCCCGTAAATTCCACCTGAAATATAAAGATTATATTTTTTGAGCCAAAATTAAGATGTACGCAGTTTGCTAATGGGGAACCTGCATACGTATGTGAGTTTCTTTAAGGAATGTCACATACACTTTGATAAAAGGGGTTTTTAAATAAGTTTTTGAGGAGGAAAAAGAGGATTAGTCCTACAAGAAGGGAAAGGGATTTAGCATAGGAAAATGAGTCATCATATGCATATATAGTGGCAAATGACATGATAACACTCGTTGCACTCAACTAGCAATTTATCCATTAGTGTTTTCATGTGCCAATATAAGTCTATAGTTTTGTAATATAAGATTCTATGGAATGAGATGATTTTGTGTCTGGAATCCAAGGACATATGTCCTCGTTTATTGCTTCATCCTCAATGAAGTTCCTTAGAACCTAGGCATCAGATTACGCAAGTCAAGTTTCTCCTAAATTTCAAGGGGCGTATGTGCTTGGTAATCTATTATCGAGGCTTTTGCTACCAATTACACTTTGGATATGACAACCTTGACCTGTCAACCATGCGAGTGATGGTGAGATATTCCTCTTTCCATGAGGAAAAAACATAGAGGAAAATGAACCAGAGTGGAGAACCAAAATAGAGTGGGGAGACCCAAGGGAACCAACAAACATAGGAGGTAAGCCAAAAGAACATGAGATATAAGAGATAGAGTAACAGAAGGAAATGGATTTCACCATGGGGGGGGTGTTGATTAAAACCAAGAAAGTGAATGAAGATAGTATGGGACCATAAATTTCCAATGATGAAAACACTCATTTCCATAAATAGTGAGGAAACCATCTAGAACTAGAAAATCTAGAGAAGGAAACGAGAAATAAATTCCATGAGAGGGGAGTACGCCATTCAATGGAGGTTATATTCCATAAATGAAGAAATGATCGAGAGATTATGAGGAGATATCATCATGTGTGTTAGGGATTTTCATTGTGAGGAAAATTGTGCACAAGATCCCAAGTTCATACCCCCCACCGGTTCTGATCCAAGACGATCCAGGAACACTCACGGAGGTCTAGGAGGACCTGAAACACTCACAGAGGTCCATAAGGGACCAGGAATTCTCGAACATGTATCATCTTAAATTTTCTTTAAAACACCATCATTACGTAGAGATCTTCTCTAGCTTTCCAACAACGCAAATTTCGCCTCAAACGGATTCTGTATGAAAAAGTTATGGTTGGTCAAAGTTTAGGTCAAACAGGGAAAAAATCAAGCCTGAAGAGACACGTGGCATGATCCCAGGTTGATAAGTGGCAACTTCAGGTATTGAAAAGTTTCAAGTGACTCAACATCCATGCAATCCAATTGATCCAATCATAGGTTGACAAGTGGCATGGGTGGTCCAGTGATATTATGACATGTGGCACAGATTAGCCAATGAGAGGCTACCAAGTGGCAGCCCCTCATTGGAAAATAATGGTTTGGTTATATAAAATATTATGTATTTCATGGAAATCAACCACATAAAGTTATGTCTAGTCAAAGTTTAGGTCAAATAGGGAAAAATTCCACCTTGAAGAGACACGTGGCAGGATCCCAGGTTGACAAGTGGCAGCTCCAGGTATTGACAAGTGTTAGGTGACTCAACATCCGTGAAATACAAGTGGTACAATCGTAGGTTGACAAGTGGCATAGGTGGTCCAGTGATTAAACTATTATGTATTCCATGGAAATCGACCCCATAAAGTTATGGCTGATCAAAGTTCAGGTCAAACAGAAAAATATTCAACCTTGAAGAGACACGTGGTAGGATCCCAGGATGACAAGTGGTAGCTCCAGGTATTGACAAGTGTCAGGTGACTCAGCATCCTTGCAATCCAAGTGGTCCAATTGTAGGTTGAAAAGTGGTACATGTGCTCCAGTGATATTATAACATATGGCACAGGTTAGCCAATGAAGGGTTGCCACGTGGCATCCCCTCATTGACCAATAATGGTTTGGTTATATAAAATATTACGGATTACATGGGAATCAACCCTATGACCTTTAGAAGTTTCACACTTTAGCAAAGCCCTCCATACCAACAGACCACACATTACCACTTGATATCTATTTGACATATTATATATTTAAGTTTGTATTAAAATTCAAATGGGTGGCCAAAGGGCCGAGGGCCTAAGCCCTCGACCCTTGGCCCATTACATGCTATATTATCTAAAATATAATGTGGGGGGCTTAGCATATAATCCAATGAGAATATTGTGCAGGATTTTGTTTAAATTTTAAATATTATATATAATATATATTATATAACCACCATAAACATGCTGCGGTATAGTTTTATTCCATGAGGAGATTTGGTATTCACATCTATATGATATATAGTATAGCATATGTTATAACAAAGAAAAAATAAAGGATAGGATAGTGGGGGTTGAAACCCATGATCTCTTCCAAAGAATCCAACAGCTTAACCAACTTACCAATGAATTTGGTTGTGATAGCCAATTGTATTAAATACTTTTGTTATGTAATTAATGGAGGTTATAGCCAAAAGATGCTCTTTTGGGGCTATAAAAAGAACCCATTCTTAATGTAAAGGCATGGAATTTTTGGAACTCGAATTCTAGAGTTGAGAACGGAGTTTGAGGTAAAAATTCTTGGGAAAAATTAGCCTTTTCTTGTATTTGCACGAATTTGCATGTAAAGGAGCTATAATTCTTATGTGCTTAAAGCTCTGCTCATCGTCTTTTTTATGCCAAGTTTTGTAATATTTTTGGGAGTTATAGGATGTTTAGAGTCATTAGATTCAATTTTCCGAGATAGAGTTAATGGTGACAATCTTATCACTCATTTGTAAGCCATAATTCTGCAAATTTGGGAGTTGTGAGCTATAAGAGAGCCTTCGGGCATTTTGTAAAGAAATATATATTGTTTATAGTTGATCCAAATTTATGAGAGGAATGAAAAGAAACCACGGATTTATAATACTAACACAAAGAAATAGTGAAAAATAACAGAGGTACAGTAAAACTTGAATTCTATTAAATAAGAAATATGTTGAAAACTATAAAATGTAGACTGAAAACAAGCTTTCTAGAATGGTGGAAGCTTATCTTTGAGAAGACATGTGACGGTTGTGCTCATTCGAAAGAATGTGAGTACAATGATGATTTGAAGTAATTTTTACAATAAACATGAATGTCAAAACCCTAGACATCCAAAAAGATAACCCTAGGAGATGAAGTGGCAAAAGTCATGTGGGCCCTGTTGGAGGTAAGTTAGTACATCAACTTCCCCCGGTCGTAACTTTTACATACAATCTTTGTTTAAGGCGAACGATATCTTGTTGGAAAGATATTGACGAGGAGGTTTATTTACGAGGATCAATAAGAGACTTTTACTATCATTGAGGTTCCTGATTGCAAAAAAAACATAGTTTAGGCCCTCAAAATGGCTCGGGAAGTTCAGGAACTGAAAAATAGATAAAAATAGTAAGTTGCCAAAAATACTATTTTGAGCTAGTTGGGAATGGTGGGTGGCTGCATAGGTCCTCCTAGATCAATCCTCCCCCCTTATTAAGAAATGGTATCCATTGCATTGAATTCCCCCATCATATGAGAAACGTTCTGCTCAATTTGGCCTCGGGTGAGCCACTTGGCTTGGTGTAGGAGTCGCCTTGCTTTGATAACTCGATAAATCTAGATCCTCTACTGGAAATTTCACTTAACCTATGTGTCGACAATATGATAAGTGGATGCATGTTCCATGTAGTTAGGTTTGAGTTGTGTTGGTGTCAATTGTTCTGTTATCTCCTAGGTGTCCCATAATGGTGGAAAATAAGGCCGAAGGAGGTCCACATTGAACACTTGGTGCAAGTGAAGGAAGGGGGGAAGGTTGAGAACAAAAGCATTGTCACCCACAACCTTGGTGATGGTGTAGGGTCCATAACAGAGTGGATGAAGCTTTCGATGAGGCTCTGTAAGGTGTTCTTTCTGCAAGTGCAACCAAACTTTGTCTCCCACCTGAAACTGGTGTGGCACTTGGTGTTGATAATGGCGCTCCTTGTAATTGGAATTGAACTTATATAAAATATCATGAACCTATTGGTGGATGTGTTGGATATAATCAATGAACCAGGTGACTTTGTAAGCTCTAGATGGAGCATGCGACAAGTCTTTCTGGGTGGCCACAAGGGGTAGTGCAACATCCATGGGACCCAATGGTTGAAAACCCAACCCCACCGGAAATGGGTTGTGTTCGGTTGAGCTATGTATGGCTCTGTTGTAGCTATGATGAACATAGAGAAGAATATCATCCGAGGTGCATAGGTTCTTGGATTTGTACATGCGCAAGATGTTGACGATCATCTGGTTGACGACCTCGGTTTGACCATCCGTTTGGGGATGAAAGGCAGTGGACTTGGTGAGCTTGGTTTCCAACAGTGACTAGAGGCTTGACCTGAATGTGCTAAGGAACCGAATGTCTCTATTTGATATAATGGTTTATGTGATCCCAAAGTGTACCTACACTCTTTCAAAGAATATCTTGGCAGCAACCTCTATTGTGATGTTCTTCTTGTAGGAGGACATAATCACCATATTGGAAAAGCAATCAACAACCACAAAACAGGGTCATTTCCTCAATTGGTGGATGGAAGGCCTGACATGTATTCCATTGAGATGGATTCCCAGGGCCTATCAGGAGTAGGCAGAGGAGTGTATAGGCCTTGTTTCTTCATGGTTGATTTCACAATAACACAGACAGTGTAGGACCATATATACCTACTAACATCCTATCGAAGTTTCAGCCAATAGAAATGTCATTGCAACATTACCAATGTCTTTTCCATGCTGAAGTGTCATGCTACCTGACCGTAGTGGGCTTCCCAAATCAGCTTCCCTCGCTTGATGGAACATATAGATGACCCATATGGCACAAAACATCGTCATGAATATGGAAATTAGTGACAATTGTGTTTGTGCCCAACATCTGGTAGGTGGTGGCGAAGTCAGGATCTATCTCATAGAGGTGGGGCCATCTGGAGGTCTCGTGGCCATAAGAATCGAGCATTGTGGTGAGTTTTGTGACTGGAGGTTGACTAAGGAAATCAACGACTCAGTTGGTACTTCATGTTTTATACTTGATGTTGAGGTGGAACTGCTGCAAATATGTGGACCACTTTTGATGGTGATCATTCTGCAATTTTCCTTGTCTCTGCATGAATTGCATCGACTTATGATCAATGTGGATGACTGTCTCCTTCCCAATAATGTAACTCCTCCACTGGCGGTAGGCTTTCACAATGGAGTACATTTCTTTGTCATAAGTAGGGTATTTATGGATGACATCAGATAGTGTCTCACTATGATAGGCCATGAGGTGGCCATGCTGAGTGATGACTATGCCCACAACATAGTCTGAAGCATCTGTCTCGATATCAAAGGGTTTTTGCAGTTCAGGTAATGAAAGCACCGGGATGAAGAAAAAGCGTTTCTTCAGATCATCAAACACTTTCTGTTGGGAGAGGCCCCACACATTGTTTTCCTTACCACCACCTCTGGTTATTTGGATGAGGGCCCATGCAATACGGGAGAATACAAGCATGAACCTTTGATAGAAATTGGCAAGTCCTAAGAAGCTCTAAATCTCAGTGAGCGTGGTTGGGGATAGCCAGTCGTGGATGCCTTGGATATTAACTAGATCAACATGAACACCATGCGCATAAACAATGTAGCCTAAGTATTGGACCATGTCCATGACGAAGAATCATTTTTCCAAGTTGGCATATAGCTTGTGATGTTGCAGAGTGTACAAAACCTGTTGAATATGCTGCAAGTGTTCTACCCAAGTCTTGTTGTAGATGAGGATATCATCCAGATATACCACCACAAAAGAATTACTAAAGGTCCGCAAGATATCATCCATCATCCTCATGAAATTTATTGGAGTATTTTTCAAACTAAATGGCATGACCAACCATTCAAAAAGACATTATTTTGACTTGAAGGAAATTTTCCATACATCTATCGGTTCTATTGGGACCTGATGGTAGATAGAATTCAGATCAATATTAATGAAGTATTTGGCCCCCTTGATTTGATCAAGGAGATCATCGATTCGGGGATTCAGGTATCGGTTCCTGCCTATGATTTTATTTAGGGCTTGATAATCAATGCAGAGTCATGAAGTCCCGTATTTCTTCTGAACCAGCATGATTGGGCTTCCACAAGGTGATGAGTTGAGTCGGATGTGCCCCTTATCGAGAAGTTCCTATATCTGACACTTTATCTCCTCATTTTCTAGAAAAAAAAAGCGATAGAATGGTCGATTGGGTAGCGGTGCACCGAGGGTCATATCGATGGGATGATTGACCTGACAGTGCAGAGATACCCCAATAGGTGATGAGAATATTTCTTTGTATTCTTACACAACCTTATCCACTTGATTCTGTTGTGTGGAGAGGTCGGTGGTGGAATCCATGGATGTGATTGCAACCTTTTTCTCACTCTGAGAGCGAATCATGAAGAAGACAAGCTTTCTGATCTGATAAATTACCTTCCTGCATTGCTTGGCAGAGATCAAGGAAATAACACTAGGTGGGACTACCTCAAGTATCCTGTACAATTTCTTGTTCAAAGTAATAATAACATTGTAAAGCCTGGACTCATATACAACATGATTTTTCCATAAATAAGGTTGGACCAAAAGAACATCACAAACTTCAAGGGGAGTAACATCACACAATACCTCATATTTGAATGGCTTGATGTCGTATGATAAGCGACATGATTGGTTGATGTGAATATCACTTCCTTGACGGAGCCATCTGATGGTGTAGGGTTGTGGGTGCAACGTTGTTGGTAGGGCTAGCCACTTCACAACCTGCTGAAATGAAGTTCTTTTGGCTATCGATATCAACAATGAAGTGAAACAAATTTCCTTTTACCCACATATGTGAATGAAAGAGGCACTCTCCTTCCTCTGGCTCATTAGGTTCATTGGGTTGGATCTTGGTGGTAGAAACAATGGCACTAGGTTTCACGTCAATGATTTGTATCCCCATTTTTGGTTCTGAATCGGAGTCAGAACCTGCATCTGATTTAGAGGATTTTACCTCAACCACCAATAATTACTTTGAGTATAAATCAACAATGTTATGTCAGGGGATCTTATGGAAGTCGCATCACTTCCCAATATCTTTCTTTGTCTTTCCATTGTCCTTATTTTCTTACATTTTGGAATGGTTGTCCCAAGGTTTACCATATTTGTTATGTCCTTTTTTCTGCAGGTTGGGGATTCCCTTTCTCTGCTTCTACTGTGAGGGGTTCCTAGACCCAAACTATCATGTCTTTTGTTTCAACATTTGCTCGATTTTTACAACATATCGACAGGTCACGCCCAAGGATGAGATGTCCAAAAACTCCATATATGTTTGGATGTATATATTTATACCTTCACGGTACTTGAGAACAAAATGTCACTCAGAATATTTGATATCTAGTTTGGTACACAAGGTATGGAATACATTAGTGAATTATGGCATTGTTTAGTCTCCTTCCTTCCGCAATATGGTCCATCTTGTATACAAGTTGTCATAACTTTCACCAGGGTAGTATTGTTCTTTAATAACATCCCTAAAGGAACCCCAAGTAGGTGCAACTAAAAAAAATGTGGATCCCTCTATTTCATTTTGTTCATAGAAAGTCTCCCACCAATATTTGACATGGGGGATGACCTTGAAGAGTGCAAATGTAATCTTTTCTCTATAGAAAAAGTTTCGGACAAAAAAATACCCTTCTAGAAGGTTTAACCATTTATCTACGACATCCACATCTATTTGACCTTCAAATATAGGAATATCAAAATTGATTTGTACCTTTAAGGGGGAAACTCCTCCACTTGAGGTGGATGCATTGCTTGTCAGTAGTCGTTGAAGGATTTGTGCAAAGCTATCCATCATCTTGTTCCTCTGTTTCTCAAGGGACTCCTTTAGCAAAATTTTGAAAGGATCTCCCATCCTATCATCTTTATTTTCTCCCACCATGGAGGATTTCTTGGGCATGCGAGAGAAGTTATCCTCAATACAAACAAGCTCAAGAAACAACTCTCTATGCCCTAACTGCATCGGGGACATGCATTAAAAAAATGACAAGGAGAAAACCGCTATGATACCACTGATTCAGATTTATGAGTGGAATGAAATGAAACCACAGATTTGTAATATTAACATAGAGACATAGCAAAAAATAAAAATGATACAGTAAAACTCGACTTCTATTAAATAAGAAATATGATGAAAACTGTAAAATGCAGACTGAAAAAAAGCTTTCTAGAATGGTGGTCGCTTATCTCTAAGAAGAGATGTGATGGCTACCTGCATTCGCAATAAGATGAGTAAAATGAGGCTTTGAAGGAATTTTTACAATAAACATGAATTCCAAAACCCTAGACATCCAAAAACCTAACCCTAGGAGATGAAGTGCCAAAATTCATGTGGGCCCCATTGGGGGTACGTTAGTGCATCAGCTTCTTGGGGTCGTAACTTTTGCATATGATCTCCGTTTGGAATCATGATAACTCGTTGGAAAGGTATTGATGAGGAGATTCATTTATGGGGATCGATAAGAACCTTTGACTATTATTGAGGTGCTTGATCTCAAAAAAAAGTATCAGTTAGGCCCTCAAAATTGTGCCTGAAGTTCAAGAACCGAAAAAATGTTAAAAATAGTAAGTTTCCAAAAAAATGTTTTGAGGTAGTTGGACAAGGTAGGTGGCCACCAAGGTTTTCCTAGATCAATAGTCATTAGATTCAATTTTCCGAGATGATGCCAAATTTGACATTTGTAATTGATTTTAAGTAACATGCAAGGTCATTGTGAAACAAAATTATTGCTTTCATTGATTCCATGTATACTCATGTATGAATGATTATGTAAGTTATGTGAAAGTATTTGGTTAAGATAAGTCACTTCCATGCTATAAGCATTGTCAATAAAAGAATTTTATAATAATAAAATGGTATCATACTTAATATTATTTGAAGATCAAGTGATATTAGAGACGCTCGATTCAAATCAAGTGGTGTATGATTTCTAGTCCATTTTCGGATCACATTCACTTCCTTATCACTTGACCTGAGGTGGGTGCACCAAATGTTACTAAATTAGAATTAAATCAATAATGTTGAGTTTAAAAATTAAACGATATGAATCTTAACATGAGGAAACATTCCAAAGTGGAGAGTTACACTTGAAAGTCATCCATTTACTTTTTTCATTTGTAAATATTATGATTTTTTCAAACCATGATCAACACATGATTATTTTGGAATGTTATAACGTGATTTAGTGCTAAAAGATGTAAATATCCACGATAATAGAAAAACTTATCATGCATTTGAACATCTAGAATTCAAAAGAAGAAACCATTATTAAAACATGTTAGATTGTTAATGCAATCTTATCACTTTGGTTAGATCTGTATTAGTGTTTGCACCATGACAATGATGATTAGGATAGAAAAAGTGTTTCACCAATGAGTGAGTTGTAGTGTTTTTTACAACATCTATCAAATTTATTTAGGTGTATTAATGTGTCAAGAACATTGCTCAAACCACAATGCTATCACACAACCATTAGCATTTCAAGAAAATGGCACTCTAAATGAATGCTAATGAGAGTGTTAAATTGTTATAACATAAAAAAAAATATTAACCCATGATTTGATTGAGTTTGAATGTGTTGGGTATGTGTTATCTTCTTTGCATGTGTGTGTGTGTGGGCGCGTCAGATATGACAACTGCATCTGGAAATCCTTTGTACTAGTGCTTTGTTTGTGCCATGTGTGCCGGGTGATTTCCTAGTGGGGTTTTCAAGGGGGGGGCAGGTATACCCCCCCTTGGTTACATGCAGCGTTTGGGGCAACGCCTTGAATTTTTTTTTTGGGGCGGTTTTTGCTATTTTTAGTAGATTTTGCTATTTTTAGTGGTTTTGTAAATTAATCCTAGATTAAGGGATTAGGGTTTTGGTATCTACAGAATACCTAAAAAAATTGTATATATTGTATGGTGAATGGTGAAATTTGATATAATGAATATAAGAAAGGTTTTCTCGGTTGAGGGTTTTCGTTATAAAATCTCTGTGTACTCTTTGTATGAGCCGTTGATAGAATTTTGTTTTGCTTAAGAATTTATATGCATTGCTTTACTTCACAAGTTTAATACTTACATGTTGTATCAAAGCTCATTTTTGGCTTCAGAGGGATGCCTTTGTTGTTGAGGGTTTGGTTCAATCTTGATAGATCAAGTTTATCTTGTTTCTGTGATAAACCTAGGTTTAGTGAGAGATTTTGCAGTGGTGATTTGAGTGCAGAAAGAGGAATGACAAGTTCTTCTACAATCGAGATAGAGAAGTTCAACGGTAAAAACTTTCAGCTATGGAAGCTAAAAATGGAGGACCTTCTTGTAGACAAAGAACAATTGATCACTGTGGATCCTGGTACACAACCTACTAGTACGCTGTCTACTAGCACACATGCTACTGGTACACAACCTACCAGTACACAAACTAACAGTACACCACCTACTGGTATGTTGAAGGAAGATTGGGAGAAGTTGGACAGAAGAGCAAGGAGTACTATTTGACTCTACCTGGTAGATTCAATGTTGTTGAACGTCTCAGGAGAATCTATAGCCAAGGAACTATGGGATAAGTTGGGGAATTTGTATCAGTCAAAGTCCATGGTAAACAAGTTGTTTCTTCAAAAGAAGTTGTATCATCTTAGAATGGAAGATGGAGATTTTGTGACAAAAAATCTAATTGCCTTTAATACTTTGGTAAGTCAACTTGGCTCTGTTAATATTACGATTGCAGGGGAAGATAAGTATATTACTTTGTTATGTTCTTTGCCAGACTCTTGGGATAATATGGTTGTAGCAATAGGTAGTACCAATCAATCTACATTAAAGTATGAGGATGTAGTTGCTTCCTTGTTATCTAAAGAGATGAGGCGAAAAAGCATGGATGGTCATAGCGCAAATTCTTTATTTGTAAGAGGTCGTACCCAAGACAAGAACCTTGGTAAGCCTTCGGGGTGGAGATCTAAATCTACAGGTAGATCTAAGTCTTCAAGAAAATCTTTGAGGAAATGTTGGAGGTGTGGTAGAACATGGCATTATAAGAAATATTCCAAGTCTAAGAAGGTTGAAAAACCAAAGGGATCTGATAGTACCTCTTCCACAGAGGAAAAAACCTCCACTGAAGAAGGAGGTGATGTTTAACTTCCATCTACAAGTACTTATGCAAACCATGATGTATGGTTGATCGACTTAGGTGCGTCATACCATATGACTCCTCACAAGGAGTGGTTCTCTGAATATGAAAAATATGATGGTGGCGATGTATTCCTAGGAGATGAATCAACAACAAAAATCATGGGACGTGGAAGGGTTAAGTTGTTGCTAAAAGATGGCAGGATTAGAACTCTCCCTGGGGTTTTGCACATTCCAAAACTAGCCAGGAGCTTAATATCTGTAAGTGTTGTCGCAAGAGTTGACTCTAGGCTGTAATAGAGCCAAGCCTTAGCACATTTAAAAAAAAAAAATTATTTATTGTTTAGAACTTGACTTGGGTTACAACAAGCCAATCCCTGAAAATGATTTTGAGTATAATTCTGACCTAATACACTCAGAGATAGTTCTCTCAACAGCCAAGGGATTTTTACTTAGGAATATTCAATAATTACAGTAAGAAGGCTAGATTTCTTATTAGAAAAGATTTTTAATCAGGTTGGGGGTTGATCTAAGAAAACAGTCCATTGGGCATGGAGTCAAGTGAAAACCATAGAAAGGAGATCATAGCGGTGATCACATTACTTGCAGAAAATGAGGCAAAGTAAGTCTATCTTTCAACTATAAATAATCATGACATAATAGCAGAAAAAGAAAAGGAAAGGGCCATCACAGTGAAAGCATCTATCAGGGATGAATTTTCACTACGACTTTGGAAGAAAAAACTAAAGGCTGATGGCTAGATACAGAGCACTTATCTGGAGTGAATTCTGACTAGTCACCATTTAAAACAAAACTCTTATTAACTGTGTGAAAGGAGCATGTAAAATGAATTCCAGATATATTTTAAATCAGTCAATAAAAGAATAGATAGATTAAATGACAAAAAGGAGGACATAGTGAAAGAAATGACCGTAATGAATCTCATGATATCAAGAAAATGTGTCACTCTTGTATAATTCCATTCTGGGCTCTCAAAATAACTTTGCGTTCCAAAAGGAGCTCTCTGCCCTAGAGCTTTCTCCCGGCTTCCCCCCCTTTTCTTTTTTTACAATGAATGCATCTCTATATAAATTCCCTCTCTCAAGGAGGTTGAAAACCACCTCATATCATAACTGAAAGTTAACTAACTGAACTAACTTAAAAGCATAAATAAATCCTAATTTCTAGCAGTGTATATAGTTTAATTTTGCATCCATGCACAAAAATCTCTGTAGTTGTGGGTAGTTCGTAATGAATAACCAGATCAACATTAGGAATATCCAGACCATGAGCAGTTGTTCATATCAGATGATTGATCTGAAGAAGCCAGTTTAACTACGTCATCCTTTAATAGCTTTCTATCTGAAGTATCTGCCACAATAGTTTTCCCATTACAAACATTTTTGTCGGAGGATATGTCAATAGACTTGGTCTATTTGTATGCTCCACTATGAGAACTTCCATATACTTGCACAGTCAATTTTCTTCTTCCGGGATAGCCATGTTTTATATAATTATAAAAAAAAGTGAATCAAGTCTTGCTAATTCAATTTCCTTAATTCAGCGACCTCAATTTCATTCTTGTCAAACTTAAGAGTTCCAAGCTCAATTTCACTCCAATTAAAGCTTGATTGTTCTTGCAAGTTTTTGTGTTTCTCAAGCTTATTATCAAAGCATCCACGTTTGTCTTAAACTCATCATCTGACATAGCATGTAGTTTACTCTCAAACCAAATGCCTCCACTCTTAGATCAAGCTGTGTAGGGTCCTTGACAGTGGATTGAATAATGAATTCTGCTCCTCGAATCCCAGAATCATTTCGTATTCTCAGTTGAACAATATAACCGAGCTGCTCGATAGATCTAAGCTGATTAAAGGCTGCTTGCTTGGCACTGAGAACAAAAAGCTCTAGTTGAACATTTATCTTGGACTCATCTGCTATTAATTTTGCCCAACTGCATGAGATAAATCGGAGGCAACTTGGCAGTGGGAGAATTTCTTGTGTCGTGCAGCAATGGCCGTTAATCCGTCGGTGCAAAAAAAAAAACCCTGCGAATAAGAAAATCTTCAATAAACACGCTCCAGATGGTGGGGTTCCTTTTCTCATCGGCGAAATAATGGAACCATGAATCGAATTTCGGGCTTTCATAGGAAAGAACGTAGTGTGAAAAACGGTGTTCGGATTCCCGAAATCGCGTGATTGGCGTGTGTTGTCCACGTCTTTGACAATGCTATTTCGTCCGCATCCTCCAAGTCATCCCGTCCGTTCTCTTAATACATTAAATATCTAATTTTTTAACACGAGATGCAAGGACAAATCTGGTGTTGTGTGAGGCTGATGAAAACTCTTTATTTCTGTTATCAATTATATTGCGTAAAACTGTCATCAAAAATGCCATCCAAAATTGCGATCATGATATAGTTGGCTTGGAAGCGTATACCTCATATTCTTCATTTGTATGGAAAGCCATATAAAACTCCGTCGTAGAGGCAAGTACAGAACCTCCAAACCAAACTGCAAACTGTTGGATTGGATGGCCAACTACATTGACGTCTACTGCCTGTGATTTTACTTCACCACCAAGTCGAGCATCTACAAAAAAAAATTTAATATCACGCTGCAATCTTCTGGGGAAATCCTTAAACATAGACGACCCTCCCGATAATGCAATATTCTTGTACAAAGCTCGCCTGGTGTCAATTGGCGATGACTGGATGCACTTGTCCACCACAACAGGCAGGGGGGTGGTGTAATCACTGGAGTAGATTTCAGGATTAAAGAAGACCTCTGGAGCCAGAAATCGCTCATAACCAACATCACAAGAATATTGTTCTCCTATCTTAGGTTTCATACCAGTCCATTGTTTTATATATTTTTCAGGGTCTCGATCATGCTTACCAAATTCTTTAACAATATCAGCACAGGTGTAGCAATAAGCTTCTTTTATTCTCCGTTCCACTTCCAATGAATCCTCAGGCAGTATATTTTCACCCCTTTCCCGCATAAGTTGTTGAACAAACAAAGTGAGGTCTCTTCCAGCAATGGTGCTTCCAATGACATAGCCATATGCTACAGGTACAATGTGTGTAATCCCATCTCCAACATCCACAACTACTCCAGTCATTTCACACTTAGAAGTTGTGTACCCAGCTACAATAGCAAGGACAGTCTGTACAACTATATAAAGTCCTGGAACATTAAATATTTCAAATATTATTTCTCCAGTATAGTCACGGTTTTCAGGAGCAGTAAGAGGACTCTCAGTTAAGAGGAAATAGTGATCCTCGGGATCACAGCGTAAATAATTGAATATACATTGTTGCCAATATCTCTTCATGGTATCCTAGTTTTCTACCTGACCATGGCGTATAGGATAACTAAGATTGTATGTGTTGCTAGAATGAGAACGAGACAAAGCGTCTTCACCAATAAAGAAATCAAGATCTGCCTTGACAGTTGCATCACGTTGTGCTAACCAGCTTCCCTTTCTAGAGCCTCTAGATTGACTTACGAATGATTCATTCACTGCCACAACTGTAGGGATAATGAAGCATGGTTCTACATTGCCAGCAAAACCCATCTTTGTGTATCTTTCACTTGTATATTTCGAACCCTGGCATGTTGATAGGCTGCTTCAAGCGCAGGTAACGTTATCTGAAAATTATTACTACTGGTGCACTGGACAGGTATCATCTCTGCTCTTGTGCGCCATTTTAGATTTATGTCAAATCATAAGTTACTATATTGAATTATACAAGTGCCTAAGTAAAATCGGAAATCTTCAATATCTGTTACAACATAGGCTCCATCTAGGGATGGTACTTTCCCATAAAGTGCCAAGAACAGTAGACCAGGTGCCTGCATCAATAAAGTGACCTGCAAAAATCCTGAACCTCAATACGTAGTTCTTTGCAACAATCCGAGCAATGGAGGATTTCAACATATAAGACCAGTGGAGTCACCAACGAAAACATGTAGAATCTACGAACCAAGGAGTCGCCAGGTGAACAATCACAGCCAATCAAATGTCTATCCCATGTTCACCAATAGGAGATAGATCGAATCTTTGTCGTATCCCAGGGAAGATTTACTTCGTCCTCCATCCTCGGCAACGGCGCCAAAAAAATTTTGTCGCAAGAGTTGACTCTAGGCTGTAATAGAGCCAAGCCTTAGCACATTTAAAAAAAAATAAAATTATTTATTGTTCAGAACTTGACTTGGGTTACAACAAGCCAATCCCTGAAAATGATTTTGAGTATACTTTTGACCTAATACACTCAGAGATAGTTCTCTCAATAGCCAAGGGTTTTTTACTTAGGAATATTCAATAATTACAGTAAGAAGGCCAGATTTCTTATTAGAAAAGATTTTTAATCAGGTTGGGGGTTGATCTAGGAAAATAGTCCATTAGGCATGGAGTCAAGTGAAAACCACAGAAAGGAGATCATAGCGGTGATCGCATTACTTGCAGAAAATGAGGCAAAGTAAGTCTATCTTTCAACTATAAATAATCATGACATAATAGCAAAAAAAGAAAAGGAAAGGGCCATCACAGTGAAAGAATCTATCAGGGATGAATTTTCACTACGACTTTGGAAGAAAAAACTAATGGCTGATGGCTAGATACAGAGCACTTATCTGGAGTGAATTCTGACCAGTCACCATTTAAAACAAAACTCTTATTAACTGTGTGAAAGGAGCATGTAAAATGAATTCCAAATAGATTTTAACTTAGTCAATAAAAGAACAGATAGATTAAATGATAAAAAGGAGGACATAGTGAAATAAATGACCGTAATGAATCTCATGATATCAAGAAAACGTGTCACTCTTGTATAATTCCATTCCGGGCTCTCAAAATAACTCTGTGTTCCAAAAGGAGCTCTCTTCCCTAGAGATTTCTCCCGGCTTCCCCCCCTTTTCTTTTTTTACAACGAATGCATCTCTATATAAATTCCCTCTCTCAAGGAGGTTGAAAACCGCCTCATATCATAACTAAAAGTTAACTAACTGAACTAATTTAAAAGCATAAATAAATCCTAATTTCTAGGAGTGTATACAGTTTAATTTTGCATCCATGCACACAAATCTCTGTAGTTGTGGGTAGTTCGTAATGAATAACCAGATCAACATTATGAATATCTAGACCACGAGCAGCTGTTCATATCAGATGATTGATCTGAAGAAGCCAGTTTAACTACGTCATCCTTTAATAGCTTTCTATCTAAAGTATCTGCCACAACAGTTTTCCCATTACAAACGTTTTTGTTGGAGGATATGTCAATAGACTTGGTCTGTTTGTATGCTCCACTGTGAGAACTTCCATATACTTGCATAGTCAATTTTCTTCTTCCGGGACAGCCATGTTTTATATAATTATAAAAAAAAGTGAATCAAGTCTTGCTGATTCAATTTCCTTAATTCAGCGACCTCAATTTCATTCTTGTCAATCTTAAGAGTTCCAAGCTCAATTTCACTCCAATTAAAGCTTGATTGTTCTTGCAAGTTTTTGTGTTTCTCAAGCTTATTATCAAAGCATCCACGTTTGTCTTAAACTCATCATCTGACATAGCATGTAGTTTACTCTCAAACCAAATGCCTCCACTCTCAGATCAAGCTGTGCAGGGTCCTTGACAGTGGATTGAATAATGAATTCTGCTCCTCAAATCCCATAATCATTTTGTATTCTCAGTTGAACAATATAATCGAGCTGCTCGATAGATCTAAGATGATTAAAGGCTGCTTTCTTGTCACTGAGAACAAAAAGCTCTAGTTGAACATTTATCTTGGACTCATCTGCTATTAATTTTGCCCAACTGCATGAGATAAATCGGAGGCAACTTGCAAGTGGGAGAATTGCTTGTGTCGTGCAACAATGGTCGTTAATCCGTCGGTGCAAAAAATAAAACCCTGTGAATCAAAAAATCTTCAATAAACACGCTCCAGATGGTGGGGTTCCTTTTCTCATCGGCAAAATAATGGAACCATGAATCGACTTTCGGACTTTCGGAGGAAAGAATGTAGTGTGAAAAACGATGTTCAGATTCCTGAAATTGCATGATTGGCATGTGTTGTCCACGTCTTTGACAATGTTATTTCATCCGCATCCTCCAAGTCATCCCGTCCATTCTCTTAATACATTAAATATCTAAGTTTTTAACACAAGATGCAAGGACAACTCTGGTGTTGTGTGAGGCCGATGAAAACTCTTTATTTCTATTATCAACTATATTGCGTAAAACTGTCACCAGAAATGCCATCCAAAATTACGATCATGATATAGTTGGCTTGGAAGCGTATACCTCATATTCTTCCTTTGTATGGAAAGCCGTATAAAACTCTGTCGTAGAGGCAAGTACAGAACCTCCAAACCAAACTGCAAACCGTTGGATTGGATGGCCAACTACATTGATGTCTACTGCCTGTGATTTTACTTCACCACCAAGTCGAGCATCTGATGCACCAATTCGAGCATCTACAAAAAAAAAATTAATATCACGCTGCAATCTTCTGGGGAAATCCTTAAACATAGACGACCCCCCCCCCTGATAAAGCAATATTCTTGTACAAAGCTCACCTGGTGTCAATTGGCGATGACTGGATGCACTTGTCCACCACAACAGGAAGGGGGGTGGTGTAATCACTGGAGTAGATTTCAGGATTAAAGAAGACCTCTGGAGCCAGAAATCGCTCATAACCAACATCACAAGAATATCGTGCTCCTATATTAGGTTTTGTACCAGTCCATTGTTTTATATATTTTTCAGGGTCTCGATCATGCTTACCAAATTCTTTAACAATATCAGCACAACTGTATCAATAAGATTATTTTATTCTCTGTGCCACTTCCAATGAATCCTCATGCGGTATATTTTCACCCCTTTCCTGCATAAGTTGTTGAACAAACAAAGTGAGGTCTCTTCCAGCAATGTCACTTCCAATGACATAGCCATCTGCTACAGGTACAATGTGTGTAATTCCATCTCCAGCATTCACAACTACTCCAGTCATTTCACACTTAGAATTTGTGTACCCAGCAACAATAGCAAGGACAACCTGTACAGCTATATAAAGTCCTGGAACATTAATTATTTCAAACATTATTTCTCCAGTATATTCATGGTTTTCAGGAGCAGTAAGAGGACTCTCAGTTAAGAGAAAATAGTGATCCTCGGGATCACAGTGTAAATAATTGAATATACATTGAATATCTCTCCATGGTATCCCAGTTTTCTACCTGACCATGGCGTATAGGATAACTAAGATTGTATGTGTTGCTAGAATGAGAACGAGACAAAGCCTCTTCACCAATAAAGAAATCAAGATCTGCCTTGACAGTTGCATCACGCTGTGCTAACCAGCTTCCCTTTCCAGAGCCTCTAGATTGACTTACAAATGATTCATTCACTACCACAACTGTAGGGATAATGAAGCATGTTTCTACATTGCCAGCAAAACCCATGTTTGTGTATCTCTCACTTGTATATTTCGAACCCTGGCATGTTGATAGGCTGCTTCAAGCGCAGGTAACGTTATCTGAAAATTATTACTACTGGTGCATTGGACAGGTATCAACTCTGCTCCTGTGCCCCATTTTAGATTTCTGTCAAATCATAAGTTACTATATTGAATTATACAAGTTCCTAGGTAAAATCGGAAATCTTCAATATCTATTACAACAGTAAGGAAGATGGAAAATGCAGGAGTGGATACTATATTTGGAAAGGGAACTTGCAAGATGGTACGAGGAGCAATGGTGTTGATGAGGGGAGTTCGGTGTGGAACTCTGTACTAGTTGTTGGGAAGCACTTATACTAATGGGTGTAATAGTTATGTTGTCCCTGAGCAGAGAAATGAAGGAGACAAGACCAATACTGTTTCAGAAAAGAAGACCATGTTGTGGCATATTGGAGAAAAGGGCCTTCAAATGCTACACGGTAAAGGTATGGTTGAAGGTATGTCTAATTGCACTCTGGATTTTGATTTGTGTAAACATTGCATATATGGTAAACATAATCGAGTAAGATTCCCATCTGGTGCTACAAGAGAAAAGGGGATCTTAAAGTTGATACATAGTGATGTGTTTGGACCTGTTCCTATTCCATCCCTAGGTAAATCTGTGTATTATGTTTCATTTATAGGTGATTTTTCCAGGAACACATGGATTTATTTTCTTAGAAATAAATCTGAGGTATTTGATAAATTTAAAGAGTTTAAGGATCTGGTAGAAAATCAGATAGAGAAGAAAATAAAGGTATTGAGAACAGATAATGGTGGAGAATTCTGTGGAAATGAATTCGAAGAATTCTGTAAGAAGTGTGGTATAGCAAGGCATAAGAATACTCTATACACTCCTCAGCAGAATGGAGTTGCAGAAAGGATGAACATGACACTGATGGAAAAGGCAAGGAGCATGCTCAGTAGTGTCGGGTTAGGACAAGAATTCTGGGTAGAGGCAGTGGGTACAACATGTTACCTGGTCAATCGATCGCCTTCATCAGCATTGGAAAATAAAACTCCACACGAGGTATGGTCTGGAAAGAAACCCTCTCTTCAACCTCCTAGAGTGTTTGGTTGTGATGCTTATGTACATGTTCCAAAGGAAAATAAGAGTAAGTTGGATAAAAAGGTTGAAAAGTGTATCTTTATTGGTTATAAAGATGGTGTGAAAGGTTATAAACTTTGGAACCTAGAAACCAAGAAAATTGTTTACAGTCGAGATGTTGTGTTCAAAGAGGTAAAATATGTGTCCAAACAGGAATTCCTACCAACACAAGATGAACCTAATAAAATAGATCTTGAGTTGGATGATGCAAAATCTAAATCATCTGAAGAAGAGGAAGCAGAAGAAGAAGAAGAAGAAGAACCTCATACCCCAATATTGAGGAGATCAGTGAGAGATAAAAGGCAACTAGAAAGGTATAGTCCACCTGATTTCCATTCAAATTTTTCTTTATCTATTATTGATGATGATCCCAGAACTGTCAGGGAAGCAATGAATTTAGAGGATAATAAACTCTGGAAGAAGGCCATGGTTGAAGAAATGGATGCCTTGGATAAGAATGCAGCATGGGATATAGTTGAGTTGCTAGATAGAAGAAAATATGTTGGTAGAAAATGGTTGTTTAAGAAGAAGTTTAATGCACAAGGTAAAGTGGAGAAATACAAAGCTCGGTTAGTAGCAAAAGGTTATTCCCAGGTAGAGGGAAT
>JZKD02S2112457.1:168773-195403 GCA_000966675.3 Picea glauca | reverse complement strand
TATTAGATTTCTTTTATCTATTGTTGTTGCTTTTGATCTTGAAGTGGAACATATGGATGTGAAGACAACATTCCTACATGGGGATCTAGAAGAAGAAATCTACATGAAGCAGCCAGAAGGCTTTGCAGTGAATGGAAATAAAGAGCTTGTCTGTAAGCTAAAGAAGTCACTATATGGTCTGAAGCAATCACCTAGGATGTGGTACCAAAAGTTTGACACATACATCCTTGGATTAGGATTTGTAAGAAGCAGGGTTGATCACTGTGTATATTCCAAGCAGGTTGGTAATCACTTCATTTATGCAGTGTTGTATGTTGATGACATGTTGTTGGTAGGAAATAGCATGGATGTTATCAAGGAGGTGAAATCGCATCTATCCTCCAAATTTGACATGAAGGATCTCGGTGCTACTAAATTCATTTTGGGAATGGAGATTAAAAGAGATCGTGCAAACATAAAACTATGGTTGAATTAGAGAAAATATGTTGAGACGATATTGCAAAGGTTTAATATGCATGGAAGTAAACTGGTCAAGGTTCCTATTCCCATAGGTGTAAAGTTATTTGCATATCAGTGTCCCAAGACACAGGAAGAAGAAGAGGACATGTCCCATGTTCCATATGCCAATGCAGTGGGAAATTTGATGTATGCAATGGTTTGTACTAGACTGGACATTGCACATGCATTGAGAGTTTTGAGCAGGTATATGTCAAAACCAGGGAAGGAGCATTGGACAACAGTAAAGAGGGTCTTCAGGTATCTTCGTGGCACCACAAGTTATGGATTGTGCTACCAAGGAAGACTGGGATTGGATAGAGTGGCGGACATACATGGCTTAGTTGATGCAGACTGGGCTGGAGATCTTGATTGAAGAAGATCTACAAGTGGGTATGTGTTTAACCTATTTGGAGGAGAAATCAGTTGGATGAGCAAAAGACAGGCTATAGTGGCACTCTCAACTACAGAAGCTGAATAGATGGCAACCACTCATGCAAGCAAGGAAGCAATATGGTTACAAAGATTGTGTTAAGGTATTGGGTTGGTACAACAAGCAGTGAGATTAGATTGTGACAGTCAGAGTGAAATCTTCTTGTCAAATAACCCAGCTTATCATTCAAAGACAAATCATATTGATGTTCAGTATAACTTTGTGAGAGACATGGTTGAGGAAAAGAAGGTGTTGCTGGAAAAGGTTGACACTTTAAAGAATGTTGCAGACTCATTGACAAAGTCTGTGAGCAAAGACAAGTTCTCCTGGTGTAGAGTAACAATGGGCATTTCTGCCCTGGATTGTTAACTATATAATCCCCTGGACCCCTGGATGCAAAGAAAACAACAAGTGGGAGAATGTTGGTTATGTGTTATATTCTTTTCATGTGTGTGTGTGGGCGCATCAGATATGACAACTGCGTCTGACGATCCCTCGTACTAGTGTTTTGAATGTGTCATGTGCACTGGGCACTTTCCAAGGGGGGGATAGGTATGCCCCCCCCCCCAGTTATGTGTAGCATTTAGCAACGGGCAGTACTCCTGGGCCGACAGGGTTTGGGGCAATGCCCCAGAATTTTTTTTGGGGGCGGTTTTTGCTATTGTTAGCGGATTTTTCTATTTTTAGCGGTTTTGTAAATTAATCTCAGATTAAGGGATTAGGGTTTTGGTATCTACATAATACCTAAAAAATTGTATATATTGTATGGTGAATGGTGAAATTTAATATAATGAATATAAGAAAGGGTTTCTGGTATAAAATCTTTGTGTACTCTTTGTATGAGCCATGGATTAAATTTTGTTTTGCTTAAGAATCTATATGCATTGCT
The DNA here is from genome assembly GCA_000966675.3 of Picea glauca. Lineage (NCBI taxonomy): Eukaryota > Viridiplantae > Streptophyta > Pinopsida > Pinales > Pinaceae > Picea > Picea glauca. The sequence continues at coordinate 193,586 of JZKD02S2112457.1, read as the reverse complement.
TTACTTCACAGGTTTAAAACTTACAGAATGTTGTTTAAATATATTAAGGAACAAGGTTACACTATTAAAGTATCAAGTAAAAAACCAACTTGATAGTATTAATGAAAAATCTAACTACCACAATCAATTGTTTCAGCCTTAATATACGTGACATCAATAGACAATAATTAATATGTGACATTAATAGACAATAATTTGTAATGGTGAAATTTTTTAACATATCCAGTATATTGTTCAAGGATTTTTAGGTGTCTACTAACTCTTTGTTAATGCGAATATCACAAATAGAGCAAAATTTGCAACATAAATGGTTAAGTATGCTCAACCACTCCCAACACTTAAAATATTGACAAAAAAAAATGTTATAATATTTTAGAGATTAATTTATAGACTAAGTGTTATTTGGATAAAAATAAATAATAGCGTCAAACAGAGATCTTAATGCTTTGGATTATATACACAACAAGTATTAAGTAGTTGTTTAACACATCAATAATACCTCGTAAATTGTTCGACAACACAGGTATTCCAACAGAGGATGAACACCTTCAGTAACCACTCACATAACTAAATCAAAGATCAACGCACCAATGTTTTCACGTGGTAAAACCCCCATAGGGAAACATCCACGGCCCCAACCAACATGACCACTTGGAGTAGTTTATTAATGCAAAAGAAAAAGATTACAGAGAGATTTTACAAGAGAGTTTCTCATAATCGATCATCGACAAATGAACCTCCATGATCTTTAAATAGAGATCATGGGCCAATCGGGTGTTAAGCCACGGATCAATGACTATTAAGATCGAGGAGGGTATGAACCGTTGGATCACTCTATGTCGAGAACATATCGTGACCGTCAGATTTCCTAAATACAAATGCATACTAATGCATACTAAAGAAACAAACTTTTACCTAACGACACATTAGACCAAGTAGTTCTTAACTAACTCCTAAGTGTCTAAATATCCTAACATCCCCCCTTAAGAACAACTTGGGATAGGATTGAAGGATTTACAATGTTGACACAATAGGGCAAGGAAGGAGGCATTAGAACCTATCCTCCCTTAATGAAAACTTCTTGAACGCCTAACATAGATCGAAGTTTGGAAAACTTTGCTTCTATAAGAGACTTTGTGAAAATGTCTGCAACTTGATCTTATGTAGGGAAAAAGAGCACTTCAATAAATTGATCATGAATGAGCTTTCTGATGAAGTGCATGTGTATCTATATGTGCTTGTTGTGTTGATGTTGAACTGGGTCTTTGGCGAGCTTGATGGCACTCTGATTTTCGCACCAAAGGCTAGTCGGATGTTGCTTCTCAAATCCAAACTCTGAAATAATTTGTCGAAGCCACAAGGCTTCCTGACTTGCATTTACCATTGTTCGGTACTCTGCTTCTACTAAAGAAAGTGCAATATCCTTTTGTTTCTTACAGGCCCAAGTGACAGGTCCTGAACCAAGTCTGAAAACATAACCTGCAGTAGACTTCTAATCATCAAGGTCGCTGACCCAGTCTGAATAAGTGAAACCAACCAATAAAGGAGTCCCCCTTGAACTATAATGTATCTCAAAATGAACTGTACCACAGACATAGAAAAGTATCCTTTTAGCTTCTTTTCAATGGCTTTCATGGGGTGTTTGCATATACCAGGCAACAAGACCAACAACAAAGGAAATCAGGATGGGTATGAGTCAAGTATAAGAGGCTACCAACTAACTGACAGTACAGGGTGTCATCAAATTCAGGAGAAGTACAAGTGGCATTAATCTTGACTCCAGACTGGAAGGGAGAAGGGGTTGGTTTACAAGCATCCATGTGAAAGCGATGAAGAAGGTCACAAGCATACTTAGACTGGGAAAGAAAAATTCCTTCATTGGTTTGCAAAACTTGGAGGCCAAGAAAATAGTGCAAAAAACCTAAGTCTATCATTTTAAATTTCTTCTTAAGGATGGTTTTCACATGGTTTAAAATTTTTTAGTCACTACCAGTAAGGATAAGGTCATCAACATAAAGGACAAGGATAATGAGATGGCTTCCTACTTTCTTGGAATAGACATTAGGATTAGAATGGCATCTAGAGAATCCGGTATCAATAAGAAAGCTATCCATTTTGGCATACCAAGCTCGAGGAGCTTGCTTAAGAACATAGAGAGATTTCTTAAGGCGACAAACAAGGATAGAGTCATTTTGGACATAGCCAAGAGGTTGTTCCATGTAGATTTCTTCTTTCAAATCCTCATGCAAGAAGGTAGATTTAACATCCATCTGATGGACCTCCCATTTATGTGAGTCAGCAAGGGCAAGAACAAGGTAGATGGAATTCATTTTGTCTACAGGGACAAAGGTTTAATTATAGTCAATTCCTTCAACTTGGGAAAATCCTTTAGCAACTAACCGATCCTTGTGTCTTTCAACACTTCCATATAATGCATACTTAGTTCTATAGACCCATTTACATATGAAAATTTTTATTCCTTTTGGAAGAGGTACAAGATCCCAAGTATCATTTTCCATTAAAGAACGATACTCTTCATTCATTGATGTATCCCAATCTGGATGACCTGAAGCTTCTGCAAATGTCTCTGGATCATGAGTCTCTGAAACTTGAGCCAAAAGAGAAGAGGATCATTGGAACTGTGAACGTGTTTGAAACTGATCTAAAGGATCACCGACAAGACCACTAGCTTATTCTCGTGTTGAATGGAACCATCTAGGAAGCAATGGAACTGGGGCTAGTTCAGGTTCAAAGGACTTATCTGGAGGAAGGTGAGAAGGAGGAGGTGAATTTTCATCCTCACTGTAATCATCTGAAGAAGAAACCATAATAGGAACAGAAGAAGGCACAAACGTCGAAGATGGCTCGGAGGTCGAAGAAGGTACAACCGTCGAATTAGGCTCGCAGGCCAAGATATTTTCATCAAATTTAACATATCTTCTAAGAATAATTTCATTACAATGTGGTTGAAGAAGTCTATAACCTTTGACATATTCAGAATAACCAACAAATATACGCTTCTCACTTTTAGGCTACAATGCATTCCTTTTCTCATCAGGAATGTCAGCCCATGCTATACTACCAAATACATGGAAGTGACTTACATCTAGTTTAATTTTAGTCCAAGCTTCTTCCGATACTATAGTTTTAAGAGCCTTCGTGGGAGTGTGATTGACTATGTAATTTGCACAGTTGATTGCTTCCGCCCAATACTTTAGACTTAATCCCTTAGATTGGATCATATAATTAGACATTTCTTTTAATGTGCGGTTCTTTCTCTCAGCAACACCATTTTGTTGTGGTGTATATGGAACAATGTGTTGCATTTGGATGCCCTGTGTAGTGCATTAACTTGTAAAATTATTGTTCACATATTCACCTCCATTATCTGTTCTTAACTTTTGAATTTGATGTCCACATTATTTTTCTGCAAGGGCCTTGTAGGCCAAAAAATTGTCAAAAACTTATCTCTTAAGTTTTAAGAAGTAATCCCAAGTACGTCTAGAAAAATCATCAATGAAAGTTAAGAAATACTTGCACCCAGAAAAGGAAGGAGAAGAAAGTGGACCACACAAATCACTGCGAACAAATTGCAAAGGCCCCGAGGCGTGCCAAGAGGCATGTTTGTCAAAACTATCCCGAAGATGTTTGCCAAGAACACAACTGGTACAAACACCATCTCTGCATGAAACAAGAGGAAGAACAGTCACCATCTGTTGATTACATAATTGCTGCAATAAGAGATAGTTTAGATGACCAAACCACTCATGCCAAAGTTTTCTCAAGTCATCGTTATGAGCAACAAAAACTGATGAAAATGTTGATGACCCGAAGTTATCAAACTTGTACAACCTGGTAATATCATCAACAATTCCAGTTGTAAGAACATGCTTAGAATATTTTAGATCCTTGATTACAACTTGGTGAGGTGAAAACTCTACAGTTTTACCTTCACCTGAATGAGTGATTTGATAGACTGATAGACTGATAGAAGGTTACAAGAAAGAATTGGAACACATAATACATCATTGAAATGACCATTACCTACTTGAATTGTTCCAGATCCTACAACACTAAGAGATCTATCCTCACAAACAAATATTTTCTTAGTGTTACATTCATTTAAAGAAGAAAATATGTCTTTATCCTTAGCCACATGATAAGATGCTCCAGTATCAATAAACCACTCATCAGAATAAGAAGTAGAAGTTGTATTGAAGGAAAAACCAGAAGAAGAAAGTGCATGTCCATGAGAAGAAGAAGAAGAAGTAGAATTAATACTGATGTTGTGCTTCTTCATTGTTGCTTCTAAAGATGTCATTTTCTTGAAACATTTGGACTCATCGTGACCATCTTTATCACAAAAGTTGCAATGTCTGTCTGTCTTCTTATTTTTATATTTTTCACCTTTATCACCATTAGGAGTTGAAGTTGTCGGAGTGGGTTTGGGACCCTTATGTTGCTTGTTGTTGTAGCGAGGATGTTGCTTCTTGGGATACTTGGTTTTATCTTTCTGTTGGGCAACTGAGGCTTTGTTGGAGGTACCTGCAGTGTTGATCACTCCAAGTTGTACAAGATTATCTTCATCTCTAATCAAAGAAACACAAAAAGACTCAAGAGTGGTTTTTTCATAAGATTTCCCTAGAGCCTCTCTCATGGAATAAAAGGTAGATACAAACATAGAATATGCACAACCTAGCTTAGAAAGAATAAGATAGATGCAACGCTCTTCCTTCATTTTTACCTCACATTCTTCACATAAAATTCCAAGTGTTTTAAACTTAGATAGATAGTCTCCAAGGAAAGAAAAATCACTTGGAATGAAGGTCAGTATTTGATTTTCTAACTGTTGTGCTCGAATAATATTGAGTTTACCAAACACAGATTCAATATTTTCCCAAGCTTCTTTGGGGTCATCAATTTCTTGAATATGGTACCTTAAATCAGGAGAGATGGACATTCCAATTAGTCCACGTGCTTCGTCACTCCTATTAGCCCATTTGGCTTTTTTATCATCATCAGTGGGTTCTTTTTCCTTTCCCAAGTTAATTCGCTACAAGCCTTTACTTCTTAATAAATCTTCCTTACGATATTTCCATTGGAAGTAGTTGTTGTTGGTAAGCAAGACATTACTTGTAGAATCCATATTAAATATGCAGATAATATGGATTTAAAAACTGAAACTGATGATTTGGATGGAAAGAGCTCAAAAATTTATGCAGTTTAAAAAAAAAGGCACTGAAAACAGACTTCTTATGTGAGAGTTATGCCCTTTTAAAAAAAGGCATAAACGATAACCAAATGACCACGTGATAGTGTAAGTTGTTTTATGAAGTGACCCACTTTTATAAAGAGAAGTGGGGATCATTTTTACAATGAAGTTACTTTATAACAAAAAATATGCATACAAAATAAATAACTCTAAAATAAAATATTAAAGCTACTTATAGTGACTCACTTTTATACTTGAAGTGAAATACACTTTACCATTTTAGCATGAACTTTTTCAAAAAATGTAACAAAAGAGAGACTTGAACTCAAGACCTCTTACTTAATAATGCAACTTTTAACCAAATGGTATAGAAAAACATATTGTAATGTTCAGAAGGAGGATAGGGTTTTTTGTTGTTGTTGTTGATGACCTTGGAGAGCGCACTAAAAAAAAACTCTTTTTACAGAAGAAAACAATTTTGCTTCTCAATGATGACAAGGGTTAGATATCGGTTAGCTTACTCGGAAGATGTACCTTTTCCTATTTGTTTCTGATTTAACGATATCACACAGGGCACGAGGAAAATAGAATACGTAGATCTAAAAGAGTAGAAACCTGGAAATAAATAATATAAAACCAAAATACTACTCTATAAAAAAATTTAAAAAATGCATATTCAAGCTTTATACCTCCAGATCTGATTGTAATGGACATAGCTTGGGCAAACTGAAACCTTTTCGAGTGAAAAAAAAAGTGTTCCTGAATGAAACGAGTTCTCTGGATGCAATGGAACAGTCCTCTAAGACCATAAATGTATGGAAATGATATAAAATTGAGATGAGGCAACTTGGCTTCACGATCTCGATCTACAACAGGAGTGGGTCTTCAAATAGGATCTGATACCATGTTCGAAAACACAGGTATTCCAACAGATGATGAACACCTTCAGTAACCACTCACATAAATAGATCAAAGATCAAGACATCGATGTTTTCACATGGTAAAACCCCTACGGGGAATATCCACGGCCCCAGCCAACGCGACCACTTGGAGCAGTTTATTAATGCAAAAGAAAAAGATTACAAAGATATTTTACAAGAGAGTTTCTCACAATCGATCATTGGAAAATGACCCTCCATGCTCTTTAAATAGAGATCATGGAACAATCGGGTGTTAATCCACTGATCAATGGTTGTTAAGATCAAGGAGAGTATAAACCATCAGATCACTCTATGTTGGGAACATATCGTGACCATCGGATTTCCTAACTACAAATGCATACTTGATCCGCATTTTATGAGAACAACGAAATGACTACAAATTATTAACAGATGCTTAACAATGAATAGCATAGATGTAGTAAAACTGGTTTTCTATTCAATAAGGAAATAAGCTGAAACTGTAAAATGCAACAGAAAAAAAGCTTGCTGGAATGGTGGCTGGCTTATCTCTGAGAATAGATGTTACGGTTGCGCTCATTTGCCAAAATATCATTACAATGAGGCTCTAAAATCCTTTTTACAATAAACAGGAGTGTCAAAAACCCTAGACATCCAGAAACCTAACCCTGGGAGATGAAGCGCTAAAAATCATGTGGGCCTCGTTTGGGCAAGTCACTACATCAACTTCCCAAGATCGTAACTTTTGCATATGATCTCCGTTTTAGGTGTACGATATCCCGTTGGAAATATCTACCTGAGGAATACAACAGTTGCTCAAAATTTCATGTTCAAATTTTGCAACTGCAACATACCCAAAAAGACGTCGTTTAGGGCCTCAAAATGGCTCCGGAAGTTCAGGACCTGAAAAACTGCTAAAAATAGTAAATTACCAAAATTGTCATAAAGTTGTTTCAAGCTAGCTGGAAAAGGTGGGTGGCCATCGATATCCACCTGGATCAATCCTCCCTCCTTAAGAAGAAATGTTGTCCATTGCGTTGAGTTCCCCCATCAGATGAGGAAATGTCTGTTGAATTTGGCCTCGGGTGAGCCACTTGCCTTGTTGCAGAAGCTGCCCTACTTTGACGACTCAATAAAACCAAATCCTTTTCTATCCAATGTCCTTGATCTGTGTGTCAAAAATATGATCATTGGAGGCCCGTTGTATGCAGTCGGGGTTGAGCTCTGTTGGCTTCAGTTGTTCTTCTACGTCTGAGGTGTCCAATAATGGTGGGAAATAAGGCCGAAGGAGGTCCACATTGAACACTGGGTGTAGGCCAAGGAAAGGAGGAATCTTGAGCTCAAAATCATTATCCCCCATAGCCTTGGTGATGGTGTACGACCCATACTGGAGTGGGAAAATCTTTCGATGGGGTCCTGTAAGGCGTTCTTTATACAAGTGCAACCAAACTTTGTCACCCACCTGAAAATTATGTGGCACCCGATGTTGATCATGATATTGCGTGTACTTTTCATTGGACTTCTGTATGATCTTCTGAACCTGTTGGTGGATGTGTTGGATCCACTCAATGAACCGGGTGGCTTTGTCAACTTTAGTTGGAGCAGGATATGAGTCAGTTGAGGTGACTGCAAGGGGAAGTGAAACATCTATGGGACCCAATGGTTGGAATCCCAACCACACCTGAAAGGGGTTGTGTTCAATTAATCTATGCAGGGATCAATTGTAGCTATGATGGGCATAAGGAAGACTCTCATCCCATGTGCAAGGGTTCTTGGAATTATACATGTGCAGGATATGCACGATCATTCGATTTATGAACTCGGTTTGGCCATTTGTCTGGAGGTGGAAGGACGTGGATTTGGTGACCTTGGTGTCCAACAGTGACCAGAGACTCAACCAAAATGTGTTGAGAAATCGAATTTCTCGATCTGAGAAAATGGTTTGTGGGATTCCAAAATGTACCTAGACTCATTCAAAGAAGAGCTTGGTAGTGGCTTCTGCTGTGATGCACTTCTTGTAGGCAACCAAAATCGCCATCTTAGAAAAGAGATCAACAACCACAAAAACACAGTCATTTCCCTGCTTGGTGGATGGGAGGTCCGACATGTAGTCCATTGAGATGGATTCCCATGGCATGTTAGGAGTAGGAAGAGGGGTGTACATGCCCTATTTCTTAGTGGTCGGTTTGGCAATAGCACAAGCAGTGTAGGACCTAATATACTTATTGACCTCTTGTCGAAGTTTCGACTAGTAGAAATGTTACTGTAGTATCACCACTATATTTTCGACGTTGAAGTGTCCTGCCAGCCGACTGTAGTGGGCTTCCTAGATCATCTTTACTCTCTAACTTGATAGAACATAGATATGCCCCAGACGACACAACAACCCCTCCTGAAGATGGAAATTATCGACAACTGCATTTACACCCAACATTTGGTAGGTGGTGGCGCAGTCCGAGCCTATCTCATAGATTTGGGGCCATCCAAAGGTCTCATGGACGCAAGAGTCTAGCACCATGGTGAGTGTCGTGACTCGTGGTGTATTGAGGCAATCAACGACGCGGTTGGTGTTTCCTATTTTATACTTGATGTTGAGGTGGAGTTGTTGTAAGTATGTTGACCACTTTTGATGGCGATCATTCTGTAATTTTCATTGTGTATGCATGAACTACAATGGCTTATGATCAGTGTGGATGACTGTCTCATTTCCAAAAATTTAATGTCTCCACTAGCGGTAGGCTTTCACAATGGAGTACATTTTTTTTCGTAAGTAGGGTACTTACGGACAACATCTAATAGTGTCTCACTATGATAGGCCACGGGGTGGTTGTGATGAGTGAGAACGGTGCCCACTGCATAGTCTGAAGCATATGTCTCGATCTCAAAGGACTATTGTAGGTATGGTAGTGAAAGTACTGGGGATGACCACAAGCATTTCTTCAAATCATCGAATTCTTGGTGTTGGGACTGCCCCCACGCAAATTTTTCCTTACCACCACCCCTGGTTATTTGGCTAAAGGCCTATGCAATATGGGAGAATCCCAACACGAACTTGCAGTAGAAATTGACAAGGCCCAAGAAGATCCAAATCTCAGTGAGTGTGGTTGGGGCTAGCCAGTCACTGATGAATTGGATCTTGGATGGATCCACATGTATGCCATGTTGATCAATGATGTAGCCCAGGTAATGGAACCTATCCATGCCGAAGGATCATTTTTCCAAGTTGTTGTAGAGCTTGTGCTGCCGCAGGGTGTGAAGAACCTGTTGAATATGTTGCAAGTGTTCTGCCCAAGACTTGTTGTAAATGTGAATTTCATCCTGATAAACCACTACAAAAGTATTGGTGAATGGTCACAGGATATCGTCCATCATACTCATGAAAGTGGTTGGAGCATTTGTCAAACCAAATGGCATGAACAACCATTCAAAAAGGCCTTCCTTTGACTTGACGGTAGTCTTCCATACATCTATCCGTTCTATCGGGACCACGTGGTATCCAGACTTTAGATCAATCTTACTAAATTATTTCCCCCCCGTGAGTTGATCAAGGAGGTCATTGATTTGGGGAATTGGGTACTGGTTTTTGACTGTGATTTTATTCAGGGCCCGATAATCAATGCAAAGTCGTCAGGTTCCACCTTTCTTCTATACCAATACATTTGGGCTCCCGCAAGGTGATGAGTTGTGATGGATATGCCTCTTGTGGACAAGTTCTTGGATCTATCGCTTGATCTCCTCAGTCTCTAACATAGAGCAGTTATAGACAGACCCATTGGGCAACAGTGCATTGGGGGTCAGATCGATGGGGTGCTTGATCTGACAGTGTAGAGGTACCCTAGTAGGTGAGGAGAATATATCCGAGTATTATTTGACGATCTTATCTACTTACTTCTATTGTGTGGAGAGGTCGGCTGCAGAGACCTTGGATATGGTTGTGATATTTTGCTAATTCTGAGAGAGAATCACGAAGAAGACAAACTTCCCCATCTGAGAGATGTCCTTCTTGCATTGCTTGGCAGAGATCAAGGAAATAGCACTAGGTGGGACTACCTCGGGTATCTTGTACAATTTCTTGTTCAAAGTAATAATAACAATACGAGGCCTAGACTCATATACATCATGATGTTTCCATAAATAAGGTTGGCCCAAAAGAACATCACAAAATTCGAGAGGAGCGACATCACACAATACCTTGTCTTTGAAGGGCTTGATTCCGTATGAGAGTTGACACTGTTGGCTGACGCAAAGATCACTTCCTTGGTGGAGCCATCCAATGGTGTAGGGTTGTGGGTGTGGCGTTGTCGGTAGGGCTAGCCGCTTGACACAATCTGCTGATATAAGGTTCTTCTGGCTACCACTATCAATGATTCAGTGCAGCGGGGTGCCTTTTACCCAAATCTATGAATGGAAGAGGCGCTCTCCTTCTTCTAGCTCATTTGGTTCATCAGGCTAAAGCTTGGTGGTAGCAACGATGGCACTGGGTTCTACATCAATGATCTGTCTTCCCCTTTCTAGTTCTAACTCAGAGTCAAAACCCACATCTGTTTCAGAGGCTTTCACTTCGGCCACCAACAACTGCTATGAGAGACAGTCAGCAGTGTTATGCCAAGGGCTCTTATGGAAGTCACACCACTTCCTGGTATCTTTCTTTGTCTTTCCGGTGTCCTTCTTTTCTTGCGGCTTGGACCGGTTTTCCTAATATTGTCCCTCATTTCTATGTCCCTTGTTATGTGGGTTGGGGCCACCCTTTCCTGGCTTTTTCTATGAGGGGTTCTCGAGCCCAAATTGCCGCGTCTTTTGTTTGATCTTTTGCTCGATTTTGATGACATATCGGTAGGCCACGCCCAAGGACGAGATGTCCAAAAATTCCATTTTGGTCTGGATGTATCTATGCAGAGCACCAAGATACTTGAGCACCATATGTTTCTCTGAATCTTTGATACCCAACTTGGTGCGCAAGGTATGGAAGATATTTGTGAACTCTGGCACTGCTTGGTCTCTTTCTTGTTGGAGTGTGGTCCATTTGGTATACAAGTCGTCATAACTTCCAACTAGGTATTATTGTTCCTTAATAGCATCCCTGAAGGATTCCCAGGTGGTCGTGACTGTAAATAATGAGGGTTCATCTATTTCCTTTTGCTCATAGAAAGTTTCCCACCAATATTTGACATGGGGAATGACTTTGAGGAGTGCAAAAGTAATATTTTCTCTATTCGAAAAGTTATGGACAAAAAAATACCCTTCTAGTAGATTCAATCACTTGTCTACACCATCTGCGTCTATCTTACCTTCAAATATAGGAATATCAAAGTTTATGTGTACCTTGAAGGGGGCGACACCTCCGCTCAAAGAAGATGCGTCGCCTGTTGGTAGCCGCCGAAGGATTTGTGCGAAACTATCCATAATCTCGTTCCTTTGTTGCATGAGGGCTTCCTCAAGCAATATTTTGAAAGGATCTCCTGTCCTGTCATCTTTATTTTCTCCTTCCATGAGAGGTCGCTTGGGTGTGCAATATCTTTGGTCCTCAAGAGAAACAAGCTCTAGACCCAATTCTTTGTACTTTGACCTCGTTGGGGACATGCATTAAGACGACAAGGAGCAGATTGCTCTGATACCACTGATCCAGATTTTATGAGAAAAATGAAATGACTACAGATTATTAACAGATTATTAATACAGAATAACAAAGATGCAGTAAAAATGGTTTTCTATTCAATAAGGAAATAAGCTGAAACTGTAAAATGCATCGGAAAACAAGCTTGCTGGAATGGTGGCGAATTATCTCTGAGAAGAGATGTGACGACTACGTTCATTCGCCAGAAGATCATTACAATGAGCCTCTGAAATCCTTTTTACAATAAACAGAAGTGTCAAAAACCCTAAACATCCAAAAACCTAACCCTAGGAGATGAAGCGCCAAAAGTCATGTGGGTCCCGTTTGGGTAAGTGAGTGCATCAACTTCTCGGGGTCGTAACTTTTTCATACGATCTCTGTTTTCTGCATAAAATAGGCAGTTGGAAATATCTATCCGAGGACTACAACTATTGACCAAAATTTCATGAGGAAATTTTGCAATCGTAACATACCCAAAAAAACGTCGTTTAGGGCCTCAAAACGACTTCGGAAGTTCAGGACCCAAAAAAACTGCTAAAAATAGTAAATTACCAAAGTTGTCAGAAAGTTGTTTTGAGCCAACTGGAAAAGGTGGGTGGCCACTGATATCCACCTGGATCAATACTAATGCATACTAAAGAAACACACTAAGAAACACACTTTTACCTAACAAAACATTAGACCAAGTAGTTCTTAACTAACTCCTAAGTTTCTAAATATCCTAACAAAATCACATAACCCACCTTTTTAGATCAGTTTTTAACAATAAACATTCAATACCAAACATATCGTTGAGACTATTTAAGAAGATATTTCCATCAAAAGTGCCATCAAATCATTAGGTGAGATGGTTTTAAGCATTAGGTAACCAAAAAATTGCTCAATTTTCGAATTATTTTCCAAGCTAGTATGTCTCTTTGCCAATGTGTCAAAGAAAACAAATTTTCTTTTTAAACCCTTATTCATAAAATGAAATATGGAAATTTAAGTGCACAATTAGGTTTATTTACATTGATTTATCCTTAAGTAGGAATTTAAACCAATGTGAATCAAAATATTCCAAGAAAACTTAGTATAAACCCCAAAGGACAAGTATGTCCACTCTCACTTCAATAAAATCATCTAAGACAAGTATGTCCACTCTCACTTCAATAAAATCATTAGTCTAGAATTTGATCCATTCATTTAGTTACTTGGTTTATTGAGAATTCACAAACACTAAAGGATGATTGGAAAAGGATAAATCAAGTCCTAACTAGATCTAGAAGGATCTATCCTATAGAATTTATGAATTAGAAACCTAGATCAAAGACTACACTTAAACAAATCCTAGGTTTCCATTAAATCCTAGGTTTCTATTGAGAATTCACAAAGACTAAAGGAATAAACAAGTAAGATGTTTGGAAAAGGATAAATCAAGTCCTAACTAGATCTAAAAGGAGCTAGCCTATAAAATTTATGAATTAGCAATCTAGATCAAAGATTACACTTAAACAAATCATAGGTTTCTATTAAAACATAAAAAAGGAAAACTTGAAATAAAACGAGTTATGGGGAGAAATAAAACAGAGCAATGCTTGACTTTCACTTCAGTTTTTGGGACATACTAGGCCTCTCTTGGGGCTTGATCCTTGTATTAAGTCTTTGGATTCTAGGAAACCATAAGGTGTACCTAGGAGGCACTTATATTCTCAAATATGTTGGTGAAGGGAAGAGTGTGTAACCAACTCTTCAAAGTGGGAAGAAGTAGCTTCCATTTTTCACTAATGTAAGAGAAAGAAATCAAATGAATATTTTGAAACTCGATACTATAGATCTAAAAATAAATGACTAAGGACTATGAGAAAAGAATGTTTACCTCACGAAGCTCCTCCATGTACAAACATTTTCTCATTTTGTGGCTCCTTGCTAGCTCCTTCATCCACCTTCACATGTTGCATACAAATACTCTTGCTAAACTTTTACAGGTGAAACCCTAAAAATAGCACAAATAGACTTGAAACACAATTAGATGAGAGACAACATGCTTTCTCAAATTCTACAAAAAGTTACAAATACCATGGGAGAATACCATAGATGATTACAAAAAATCATCAATGGTAGGGGCACCCTCCCCAAAATGGTGAAAATGCAAATAAATGCCACATGTGTGGTCCATAAGACCATGAGAGAAAGTTATTCTTCCTCATAAAGTGCCAACGACCCCCTCAAATCTGTGAGTGAGGTCAAATGGAGATGCAATACCAAGGCACCTCTCCAACTAACCCCAAAATCATGGAATACATGCTCTCCCATAAAAAAATGTCTTATCTAATAGGGTGACATCGACCACACATGTGGGATGTTAAGAAAGAGAGATTAAGGTGGATGTGGTATGTGTGGCTCCTCAAGAAAATCACTCCACCAAAGAAGTGGTCAATTGAGTCATAATCACTCATAACAATATATAACCACATGTAACAACTTGTAACCACATGTAACAATCTCATGAATGTCAACAACTACGCCAACAACCTCCCATGTGTGATCAATGAGAGAAAATAAGTCACACCTATGGTTAAAAAAATCCAACTAGGAAAGGGTGCTCTTTAGGAGTAGTCCATGTGAAAACTTTGATTATATAGAATCCTTGTCACCACCCAATGCATGGTTAAGGATCCAAATGTAGTGACATGGATCTCAAGAAAAATGGCATGGATCCTATGGATATGTTTGTATACAAGTACATAGATCCCAATGTAGCATCAAAGATCCCAAGGCAATGTCATAAATCCCTTGGCATGGTACATGGATCCTAAGGCATAGATGACACTCCAAGTGCATGCACACAAATTGCAATGGAGGGTTCCCACTTATAGTGGTAGGTCTAACCCCCTTACAAGTAATTAAGTGGCGCATAAATAATGATTTATTATAACAACAACATAACATGGACTTCCATTTTAGAATTTTCCTAAGTTTTACTATGGAGAACAACCTTAACCTTTATACATGTGACAAATCTTAAGACACAAACTATTTCCTGAGCCGCTAAGTTAGGGGTAGGTGATGTGATGAATAAATTATGGAATGGAAAGGGAAAACCTCAAGAATTTACCCTCAAAGTATGTAGGATGATGTATAGGTCTTGAAACTTACTTGACTAGATTTCATGAGATAGGATTTGATACATAAGCCTTTAAGAGGGATATTTAGCTTTAAGTTACCATTTCTTCAACAATGTTTCTTACTACCCCTCTTTTTTTCCTTTTTCTTTCTTTTCTTTCTTTCTTTATTTTTATTCCAAACCTTTTTTCTTTAGATATTCATAGACAAACATGGAACTAAGAAAATTGGCCTTATAGCAAGGTGGCATCACTCAAGCTTTATCATTTTTTGGATTTTCACTTTTTTATTTTCTCTTTACCTCTAGCCTTTTTGGCTTATTTGATTTAGGATTTCTTATCTTGACCTTTTTGAATAACACTTGAAAAGTCAATCATAAGAGAGAATAATGATTTTATGAGTAGGATGATCCCCCAATAGTAAAACTTGACTCAAGACTTGAAAATACTTCTAAAGGATAATTATGTCCCCCATGGTACCGCGAGACAAATAATAAGATCATTAATTTTATGTAGTGTTATTAGATCTCGTTTTTGTTTTTACCACTTTCATGACCATGTTATAAGTTATAACACCATGTCTACGTATGAAACACATACTTGAGATTATAACATAGTAAGTGAAGTAAAAGGGACTAAACCATGATCATATGTGATGAAAAATGTACCAATTTCATCTATTATCAAAGGTGTAAGGATGGAGAGAGTTAATATACCATGGTTGAGGAACCTGCTCAGAGTAATGTGAGGTGAAATCATCTTGTAATCAAAGGAGAATAAGGATAATGTCTATATCTTAATGGCATTATCAAGAGATCTCATGCAAGATGGAACACACCACATCGATTGATGGTTGTCTCTAGAACTATTACACCTGAAGGGGAAACAGTTTGTAAACCTTGAGCTAGACTGCCCAATCATTGTGTAGTACATACTAGGAGAATACTCCCTTGACCTTGATTCTCTTTAGGTTGATTCTCTTATTCTCTTATAAGACTCCATTCTAGTGATCTTGTAATTGTTTCTACATCATCACACATCTCTTGTTTTCGTTGTCTTTTTGGGACTATCGATTTTTTCCTTATTCTCAAGCCTACCCGAGTAGGTTTTGAACCATGAGCATTGTATGCACATATCAATTCAACTATAGTGTTTATGGGCATGTTGATTGAGCACATTGGATGGTCAGACAATGGGCATTATTAATATATGAATGAACTATTTTTTTATTGGTTTTTGTCAAAGTGTTTCACCTGCTTAACTTCATGTACCTCTTAGAGTAGATTGGTGGCACCGTGCCAAACACAATGGTAATTTGCTACCTGTGAAACCAATGGTTATAATAGTTGAACATACATCTCATATTAATGAAGAGGCATGGTATCCTTTTGAAAATAATTTCAAGACCATCATACATCCTAGTGAGATTAACATAATAAGGGAATTGCAACAAAAAAACAAAAAAATGTTTACACATGGTCTCTATTTTGACTAGCGTAGAATTCACCTGCAACATAGCATTTACAATATAATAGAGAAATTTACAGTCTAATAGAGAAAAAAATACCAAACATTTTTATTATTCCAGAATTGGTATCCCCGTTGATGAAATAGGTAGGCCATAGGTCTACCATTTACGGATTATGAGAGACCTAGTGATCCGGATTATTTTTGGCATTAAATGAGAGTGGAGACATAATAAAGAAATGCACAGAGATATCACAGATATTCAATAATATAACATAAATGTATCATAGATGCAACCATAAACGCAAATATACAGTAATACACGATTTCTATTAATGAAAGAAATGTACAGAGACTGTAAAAATACAAAGTGAAAGACTCGCTAGAATGGTGGCAGCTTATCTCTTAGAAGAAATGTGACGGCTACTCGCATTCACAAGAAGATGATTAAAATGAGGCTATCAAGGCCTTTTTACAATAAACAGGAATTCCAAAAGACCTATACATCCAAAAACCTAACCCTAGGAGATGAAGCGCCAAACATCATGTGGGCCCAGTTTGGGTAAGTTAGTACATTAACTTCCTAGGGTCGTAATGTTTGCATATGATCTCCGTTTTAGGCGTATGATAGCCCGTTGGAAAGGTATCGTCAAGGAGATTAATTTTTGGGGCTCAATCAGGCATTTTTCTATCAATGAGAAGCTCGATCTCGAAAAATCTTCATTTCGACACTCAAAATGTCCCCAGAAGTTAAAACTGCTAAAAATAGTAAATTGCCAAAATTGCCAGAAAACTGGTTTGAGCCAGATGGAAAAGGTGGGTGGCCATCGATATCCACCTGGATCAATCCTTCCTCCTTAGGAATCAATGGTATCTATTGTGTTGAGTTCTCGTGGGAGAAGGAAAAACGTTTGTTGAATCTTCATCTTGATGAGTTGCTTGCCTTGTTGGAGAAGTTGCACTACCTGGATTGTTGAAGGTTGTCACGAACATGTGGCTGGAAGGGTTGGACCTTTTTAACCAGTCTAGCTACATGAGAACCCTGTGTGTAGAATGAATCTGTACACTTTGTTGCAATCTTGTCGACCTGCTTTTGTTGGATAGAAGGTGCTTGGGTCGAGCTTGTAGTGTTTGCAGTATTCGTTTGTTCACCTTTTGAACAGATTGTTAAGAAGTTGAATTTTGCAGTATGAGATACTACCTTGCGGCACTGTTTAGGTGGAACAATAGTTGGAATTACCTCTGGTATCCTGTAGAGATGACCCCCCAGAGTAACAATGACACCACAGGGTCGAGACTCATAGATAGCATGGCGCTTCCACATATATGGATGGTCCAAGAGAACATCGTATACATCCAGTGGGGAAACATCACATAATACCTCATCCTTGAAGGGCTGGATGCCGTATGATAATCGACATTACTGGCTGACACGAAGATCTCATCCTTGGTGAAGCCACTCGATGTTGTATGGCTACGGGTGTGGTGTTGTCGACAATCCCAACTGTTTGACGACCTCTGCTGAGATGAGGTTCTTCTGGCTTCCGCTATCAACAATAAAATGCAACGAGGTCCCCTTCATCCACATCTGTGAATGAAAAAGGCGCTCCCCCTCTTCGGGATATGTTGGTTCTTCTGGTTGAATTGTTGTGGTCGCGACAATAACAGTGTGGGGTCTACGTCGATGATCTGTCTTTTACCATTATTTTTAGAATCAGATTCAGAATCAGGATTCGACTCCTTGTCTTTGATCTTGACCAACAATAATTGTTTTGAGAAACATTCATCGGTGTTGTGCTAGGGGCTTTTGTGGAAATCACACCATTTTCTAGTGTCCTTTGTCTTCCTGTGACCCTTCTTTTCTTGTGGCTTGAATTGGTTTTCGGGAGACTATTTGTTAAGGCCGTCTTTGTCATACTTTGGTTGTTGTGTATTTGCAGATCCGAACTCGTTTTTTTTTTTGTGCTTAAACTTCTGCTCGATTTTAACAGCATATCGATAAGCAGAGCCGAGTGATGAGATGTCTAGAAAATCCATTTCAGTTTGGATGTATCTGTGTAGAGCCCTGCGGTATTTTAGAACCAAATGTCCTTCAGAGTCCTTGATACCCAGCTTGGTGTGCAATGTATGGAAGGTATTGGTGAAATATGAAACAACTTGGCCCCTCTCTTGTCGTAGTGTGGTCCATCTCATGTATTGGTTTTCGTAGTTTCTAACAGGGTAATATTGTTCCTTTACTGCATCCACAAAAAAATCCCAAGTGAGCCTGACCCCATATATTCTAGACTCCTCTGTGGAACTCTGCTCCCAGTAAGTTTCCCACCAATGTTTGACATGGGGGAGAGCCTTAAGGAGCGCGAAGATGATCTTTTCTCTGTTAGAAAAATTGTGAACAGAGAAATAACCTTCTAACATATTTAACCATTTATCTAGGGCATCCGCATCTATCTGACCTTCAAATATAGGAATATCAAAATTAACGTGTGCCTTAAAAGGCGAGGTGCCTCCAAAGTGGCCACTTGATGAATATACGCCCGATGTTATCGGGAAGCGTTGAAGGATGTGGGAAAAATTCTCCATCATTTCATTCCTCTGTCATGTGAGAGCTTTCTCAAGCAACTGATAGAATCATTTGCTCTGTCGTTTTTATTTTCTTCCGCCATTGAGGGTTTCTTGGGTGTGCGAGAGCGGTTGTCCTTAAGAGAGACAAGCTCTAGACCCAACTTGCTATACTCGGACCTCGTCGGGGACATGCACTGAAAAACAATCCAAAGCAACCTTCCCTGATACTACTGGTCCATATTATTTTCGGCACGAAATGAGAGCGAAGATATAATAAATAAATGCACAGAGATATTGCAGATATCCAATAATATAATATAAATGTATTAGAGATGCAACCATAAACACAGATATACAGTAATACACAATTTCTATTAATGAAAGAACTGTACAAAGACTGTAAAAATATAGAGTGAAAGACTCGCTAGAATGGTGGCAGCTTATCTCTGAGAAGAGATGTAACGGCTAGTCGCATTCGCAAGAAGATGATTACAATGAGGCTCTCAAGGTCTTTTTACAATAAATATGAATGCCAAAAACCCTATACATCCGAAAACCTAACCTTAGGAGATGAAGCGCCAAAAGTCATGTGGGCCCTGTTTGGGTAAGTTAGTACATTAACTTCCTAGGGTCATAACTTTTGCATGTGATCTTTGTTTTAGGTGTATGATAGCCCATTGGAAAGGTATCATCAAGGAGATTTATTTTAGGGGCCCAATCATGCCTTCGGCTATCATTGAAAAGATCAATCCCGAAAAACCTTCATTTCAGCCCTCAAAATGGTCTCGGAAGTTAAAACTGCTAAAAATACTAAATTGTCAAAATTGCCAGAAAACTATTTTAAGCCAGTTGGTAAAGAGGGGTGACCACCGATATCCACCTGGATCACCTAGTGTATCACTCTATGGTTTTATTGGATTGTTTAAAAAACATTCAATCTTACTTAAAACAAATCATTTTATATATTATAATTCACATTAAGAAAAATATATAATAATATACAATATAGAGGAATGTTAAACATTTTAGGAATATGAATGTTTATATTTTATTATTATTAAAATTTAGTTATGCAATTTAGTTATGGATCTTTAAATGTATTGATCTTAAGTTATTGTAGATTTGGATCATATAAAAGTTTAGGCTGCAAAACCAAAACCAACAAATGACTTTGTAGTTAAATCCTCCAATTAAATTAAATGAGTTATAAACTCTTTTAATTAAAGAATGTGACCTTAAAAATAAATTATTATTATTATAATAAATAGAAAAATATAATGATTTAGATAGAATATTTTGGATTGTAATTAAAAGTAACAATGACTAAAATACAAAAGTTTTATAACTTTACGAATATTCCAAATACACACAAAGTTCCGATCACTTATTATATTCAAGTTTCACTTTCTAAAAGGATCATTATAAGGAAGTCAAATTATTTCAGGTATTGCTTTCCGAATTTGATAGATATTTTAAATAGGTGAATGTAACGTGTAATAACAGTCCCATTAAAACTAATTTGTAGAATTTTGCCCATCTCATATTAAATCACAATTTAATTAATTTTATAATAATTTATATTTATAAAAAATTAAATTAAATGAGAACATTCAAGTTTCAATCCCTAAAATAATCATTATAGGGAAGTCAAATTATTTCATGTATTGCTTTGCGGATTTGATATTTTAAATAGGTGAATGTGACGTGTACTAAGAGTCCAATTAAAACGAATTTGTACGATTTTGTCCATCTAATACTAAATCGCAATTTAATTATTTTTATAATATAAATATACTTATAAAAAATTAAATTAATTGATAACTATTAACAATTTGGTTGAGGTTTTCAAATAATGTGATTGATTGATGTTTTTACTTTCACTTTTATTTATTTATTTTGATAAAGTGAATTTTGATAAAGTGAATTGATTAAATTGTTTTAAGGATATTGTGAAAAAATGTTTGAATATGTTATTTTTGATATATTGATAAAAGATTATGTTAAGTACATTATAATGCAACTAAAGTACACAATTATGATCTATGTCTTTTCTTAGCATGAAAAAGTTAGAATTACAAATATTACAAGTTAATTTTAAAATATAATTCACTAAATTAAAAAATAAATTAAAGTACGTGTAAATAAATTAAAATACGTGTTATATAATTTAAATAGCAAATATGAGGAGTTCCTGTTGTGTGTGTTCTTTGGTGCATCTAGAGTAATCTTCTATATCAAAAGCAATAAAGATTGTTTGATATATTGATGTAATGTTTTTTCATTACATTATAAAGTATCATGTGTTGATCTCTATTATGGAATACAATGTTTTCAATAAATGGTATCAGAGTTTAGTGTGTATGTTTTGGATCATATTATGTAAGTTTTGTAAGTGGATTTTAATTTAATGAAAATATATTGAATTTATATGGTTATATTATTGGATTTCAGTTGTGTCGGATTATCAAGAATGTGGTAGTGATTGAAGTTAGAGCAACAATCTAGGTGTGGTGTTGTAAGTTTCCATTATTTTGTAGGCATCTGAGTAAATTCATTCCATCCCATTTAGGTTAATACTCTCTGCCTTTCGCTCATATTGACTCTTATGGATCCCTCAATGGTTGTTGTGACATTGTTTGAAATTGATTTTTATCTGGATGATCCCATTGTAAATCTATCTGGAAGTTGGTCTAGTTATAGAGAGTCATTTAGTTCCTCCTCCACTATTACTTTGCATGAAAATGATTCACTCCATCAATGGGAAATTCCAGTAATCAACCCTCAATATTTTTATAGGTTTTGGTGGTATAAGTTCCATGTTATCTCCCAAGTCTGCACTTGTTATAGGAATATAGTTTTTACCAAGACAAACTACTCAATCCATCAATATCTACTTTCCCTTGAGAAAATAGATTGGGGAAAGGCCCAAGGTTATACATTCATGCATTTAGGTGTAATCTACATTGGATTACATGCTCTAGTTCAACCTCACTTAAATATTAGCAATATGTGGTGTGTTATTGATAGAAAACATACCAATTTTGTAGATGTGTGCTTAATGGGAGGCTTTTTAGGTCAATTATATGATGGTCCATGTTGGGGAACTATCTAACCTCAATATTATGTATCACTTGAAGACCCTCATATGTATATAGGCTTCTAAAGGAATATATATATAACCTTGTGGTTTAGACATTGATGCAAGTAGAAAAATCCTACAAATGAAGTCCATAGTGGTCGTCAGTTTATCCACTAACACCATTCCCCCTCTTAGGTCTCATATCAAGGCTTGATCCCCAGAAGAAATCGTGGTGGAAGGAACTCAACACACATAATTTATTATCTATGATTAAACCCATATCAATTATCCACAGAGTTGGGAGTGAAAATATGAAGAGCTAAGGAATAAAGAAGTAAACTATGGTTCATATTCTATAAAGAAGAGACCTAAAATGTTTGATGCTAAAACTTGTGAGTAGATGAAACTCGAGAAGAAGAACTTGGGTTAGACAATGAAAAGATTTCTCTAGAGACTTAGCAAACAGAAGGTATAAGTCTTTTCATGGATATTAGTCCAAAATATTACACTGAGATAATGTTCTACCCACTTGAGTTTCCTCCCTGCACTCTTAGATGCATGCTAGAATTAAGTTGCCAATTGCATTTCGAAAAAGGAAAAGTTATTCCAAGCTTCTATTGGACCCCTACTAGAGAAGGTGGAACTCGCGTAAATGTATAACATTTCCAATTAGTAGGAGAATGTACAAAATTTCCAATTAATTTTTTTAAAGAATTTCTTACTCATCTTAATTATGTATAACTTAATGAGATGAGTGGAGATTGTATGATAGGTTCTGAATTTTGGCAACGTTTTGGTCTAGTGACTATTGGCCTTGCAAAGACAATTTTGATATTTTGCTTAACATGATTAAAGATGCATATTCCATTGTTTACCACATCTCAACAGAAAGTTGAAAAGTCGGTTTTGCCTCAAGAAGACATTGATCCTCAAGACCTTTTCGAAACTGAAAGGATCATTTCATTTGTAGACACTCATGAGAATTCCTATCTCAAAGGAATTACAAAAGGGTTGAAAAGAGATTATTATGTAGAAGACCCAAATGATTTATTGAAAAAAGAGGAGTATGTAGTTGAGCTTCCTCTTGATCTAGAAACAAAAATCAAACCACATAAATAATCTACAACTCTTATGAGTCTTACTAAGGTCCAATATTGTCATGTCTTAAAGAAATTCCTCATTGAACCCTCTAAGATCCCTCGATCTCGTAGAGGCTTCTATGTCTGTAAACATTCAGAGAAGAAGAAGGGTAGGCCTAAATTAGTCATCATTGCAAAATATCGAGTATCCCTTTCCTAACAAATATGTAATTTTACAAAAGATCGATAATTGTACTATCTTTAGTAATTTGACTTGAAATCACAATTTTAACAAATCAAAATCAACCCTAAAGAAAAATACAATATAGATTTTGTAGTGCCTCATGGCCAATACCAGTGGAGGGTGATGCCCTTAGGCTTGAAAAATGCCCCTTCTAAATTTGAAAAATGGATGGAGGACAATTTTAGACAATTTTCTTAGCTAATTATTTATATTGATGATCTGTTAATTTTCTCAAAGAACCTCTAAGAGCATCTAAGGCACCTGCAATTTTTTTTTATTGGCATGTTAAGAAATATGGCCATGTTTTGTCCAAGAAAAAGATGGAAATCGGTCTCAGAGAGATCAATTTTATGGGAATGAATATCAAGGGTGGAAAAGTTACATTATAGCCACATATTCTTTTCTTCTTTTCCTAATTCCTTAATGAGATTAAGGACAAGACCCAACTGTAAAGGTTCCTTGGTAGTCTTAATTATATTTTCCCATTTATCGAGAGGAAGGAAAAGACATTTATGTAATGCAACAAAGACTGAAAAAAGAATCACTTGCTTGGAACTAGAAGATGCCAGAAGTTGTGCAGAATATTAAAAGGCAATTTCAAAACCTTCCATCCTGAAGAGTTCCTACATGTAAAGCTCAATTTGTTATTAAAACTAATGCATCAAATTCCACATGGGCTTGTTTACTTATTGAAAAAGGTTTAGAAGATGGGTGTGAAAAAGTATGTGCCTACACTTTAGGATCCCTCAAACATGAAGAATTAAAATATCCATCCAACCACAAGGAGGTATTGGTGATGAAAAGAACAATCCAACATTTTAGACTCTATTTAAAGCTGGTCAAATTCATAGTCATAATAGACTTGAAGATCATGCTAGGTATGTTGAAAGATAACAAAGAGCTTGTTGAAGGTAACACTAGGTTACTCAAATGAGTTGCTTGGTTAGATGGCTTTGACTTTGACATACTCTTTAAGCCCAAACACCTAAATTTTCTAGATGATATGCTTGCAAGAGAGGAAGGTGTCACTAAAACTTTCAAGAACCAAAAATATGAAGGAAAGAGTCAGCTAATATTTTACTTGATAAATAGAGCAATATGGCTGGATATCATAAACAATACAATGCCCAACTGCATGGCTGCCATCAATTCAACACGTTCCAAGTCTGCGCCATAAACCCACCATGGATCGATCTAAGCTATCTCGAATCGCAAACCCCACAGCTTCACGCTCACTTTCGACTTCTCAGTTTTAACTATGGCATCGGCATCGAGCTTGTCAGCGACCAAGTACCATCGCACAAGGAGCTTAATCTTCATCAACTTCAATTCCCCCAACTTTATCTTCACGGGAACATCGGCCTTCAAATTCAAGGGAACGCTGGCCTGTTGCTGCTGCTCTGTGAGCGTGGAGATCATCGCACTGGTGAGGCGAGCACCGGTCCCGATGAGCGCCACATCCAAGAAAGTGGTGTTCTTGTGGCCCTGGTAGAATACCGGCAGGGCGCCCGTACAGAGCTCTGTGCCAGAGTACGAAACGGCGAGAAGGCTGT
>JZKD02S2112457.1:110383-135877 GCA_000966675.3 Picea glauca | reverse complement strand
GGGATATGTTTGTCAAATTTTGATGTTATAATGTTCGATACATTGTGACATTACTATGTCTGTCACATTGCAACATTACTATGTCTGTCATGTTGCAATGTCTCATTTTGGTTGACAGATTGCAATGGACCGGGTTATATTCATCACATGACAAGGTTGGTTTGAGTTCGACACATTATGAAAAGGAAGTTTTGGCCAAGTTTAAAAAATATATATATAATGACGTATTTCATTTGTCACAAAGATAACAACTTTGAACTGATGAAATGTATTACATAAAATAAAGTTAGAATTATACTTGTTCTAAGGACATTAATAACAAATCATCTTGAACTTTACAGATGATGATTTTTACTTTCTCTAAAGACATTGATAGAAAATCATCTTGAACTTTATAGATGATGAATTCTACTTGTTATAAGAACATTGATAGTAAATCTACTTGGTTTATACTTGTTCTAAGGACATTGATAGAAAATAGTTTAATACTTTATACTTTTTATAAGAACATTGATACAAACTATGACCATTAAATATCCATATATGATTTTTATATATTTTTCATTTATTTTATTTGTCAAGAGTGGGAAAATATAAAATATAAAAAACTAATGTAATCTAAAAAAATCTATTTCACACACACTCACATATAAAAATAATCTAAATATAAAAAATTTACAACATAACATCTTATATATATAACATGTGTTTCCTCCTAAGAGGTCACAAGTTCAAATCCAAAGGGAGGTAGGGTATGTATACTTCCGTAGACTTTCCCAATCAAATCATTGGATGGAGGGGGTCCCTTATCCCACAAACAAGGAGATCTCATACACCAATTTGATGTGACTTGTTCGTGATCTTAAAAATAGATTATTATTATTATTATTATTATTATTATTATTATTATAAACAAAAATATCTAATATATATATATAATTGGTGAATTTGATCATCAAGAGAGTTGACTCTATTTTTCGCAAAAAATAGATTGTAAGGCTCAATGTTTCAGTGTTTATTATATGAATATATTGAACATGTGTGATTTCCCTGAGAAGTCATGTGATTTCCACGAGAAGTCATTTTGCAGTAATATACTAAATAGTTTAACCTGTTTGAAACAAATTTGAATATCGTCGATGACCTCAAAAACTTAAACAAACGAGTCATTAGCATTGAATCGTTTACTGCCCATTGGTATAGAGGCTCATTAGAGCTCTTTGTAGGGAAACATGGAATATGCATAAAAATATATATTAATAAACAAAGAATAAAAAATTAATCAAAGTTTACTCAACATAACAAATAATTTCAGAAGTCGACTTTAATCACAACCTTTTCAACAGTTTTACCTAATTAAAATATCAAACAACAACGCTAATTCTCTACAACTTGTTACACAACTTCCACATAACATTAGCATCTTTAAGCTCCTAAGCCCTTTTGTTGGGATGATGTGGGTGATCCTCTCAATATTCCCCAAAAGCCCTACACTTCAAAACCCTAAAATTTCAAATGAAATACTTAATGTGGTAATCACGTTTACCTACAAGGGGTTCAAACATTGTTTTACACAATGCATCACATGGATTTGCATAGTTAAGTCCGTTCTTTAGTTTTATTAAAGAAATAGAACAAATGAAATACGCCTCCAAAAAGACAAAATAATTTAAACATAATAAATATTCAAAACAATTTAAACTTAATGTATAGCTTTATTGATATACCATTTAAAAAATTATACTACACTTACTAAACCAAATCGCTTCAGTTATTTTAGATGTATTCAAACAAGAACTCTGAGTAGGAAAAAAAGACGAGGTAAACTAGGTAAGAAAACTTTAAACATAATAAATAGGCAAAAAAATTTAACATCAATGTAAAACTTTATTGATATATCCTTTAAAAAATTATACTACACGTACTGAACCAAATGGATTAAGTTATTTTAGATTTATTCAAACGAGAACTATTAGTATGAAAAAAATAGTATGTAAACCGGGATGGAGACTTTGCTCACACCGATGTGGAATAGGAATTGATAGAGGTTATAGAAGCTTCATCAACCCTTCCGAGTGTATTGTGCTATAGAATATTTATCGGGCAATTGTGTCAAAATTTACAAAAGGGAATTGTATGTTTATATATGTGAATATGGAATTACCACATAAGCCTACAATATTAAAGAATAGGAATAGACACGTGGAGCTAAACCAAGAGTGTTAATGGAGTTTCGCAAAAGGACTCTCGGATCATTGAATGGAAAACTATTCAATCATCACATAACTTTCCTTGGGACAAAAGAAATGAAATAAATTGAAAAACTTCAATTAGTGAAATGAAAATCCTCGAAAACCCTTGATTATTGAAATCAAATCTGCATGTGAAAACCAATTTTCACTGAAAACCATCGACATAATTGAAATACACATTGATTCTTGTTATTGTTATCCTTTACCACTAAACCTATAATGTTGATGAAAATATTAGAAAATGAACAACATATTAGTGGGCATAGTGAGCAACTGCACCATTGAAATATATCTGTTACGAAATTTTAAGTAAAATTCAAAACCTAGCCGCTTGGGTTATTTCCCTAGTGGTCTATCTACATGCTTAGAGAAGTCATTGTGTTCTAATGGTGAATTGTGTTGACTAGAGCCAAGTGTTCTTGAACAACATCCATTCATGTAGTTGTGTCATCTGGCATATCCTTCTACTATGGACCTGATATCTCGACGTTATTCTTCTACTCTAGATACATTTTTTCCCAGTCGCATGGTAGTAACCACCCATCAGGTCCAAATACCTTATTATTTGATAAATACTAACCATTTATTACATCCATAGTATAGTCATATTCGCTTTCTCTAGGAGATGAGGTGAAATCTAAAATGTCATCCATCTTCTCCTCATCTAAGAGATGAGGTAAAATATGAAACTTAACTGAAGGATGCAAGAATTTATTGAAACATATAAATTGGTAAAAGTTAAAAAGTAAATGTTAAATGGTTGTGCCAGTTCTTCCATTCCTCTCCATGCCACTCTCCATGTGAAGAACTAATATAACCACACGTGGCAGAACTCTAAAATGTAAAAAAATAATACTAAAGAGTTAAATGTTAAAAGTTAAGTAACCTTGTTTGGATTTGCAAAAGTATGCTATGTGTAAATTTATTAGCCACCATAGTAAATTGTTAATCATATTATTTGAAAGTGAAATAGTAAGCAAGTTAAGTAATGACAAATGGATGCTATGTGTTACATTTTTTCCATGTGTGTGGGCGGGTGTGTTGGATTTGACAATCTCATCACCTAACGCCCTCAGTGTACATGTGCATTGGATTATTTTATAGGGGGGAGTTTCACGGGGGGGGATTTCCCCCCTCTTGCTTAGTTCCTGAAGCTAACAGTGTTCAAGGAAGTTCCTCGGAAAAAAAAATCGGCGTTTTATTGATATTTTAGCAGTTTTTTCTATTTTTAACGGTTCTCTAAATTGATCTTAGATTAATGGATTATGGTTTTGGTCGCTGTGAAATACATAATATATTGTATTTTGAATGGTGAAATTAATACAATGAATATTTGAGAGGTGTGGGACCAACAAAGGTGGGTTTTCTCCAAGTTATGGGTTCCAACATAAATCTTTGTGTACTATGTGTATGATTCATTGATTAATTTATATTTTTCTTAAGAATATATGCATTGATTTACTTCACAGGTTTAAAACTTATATGTGGTATCAAAGCATGTTTTTGGATTCTGAGGGATTCCTTTGTTGTTGAGGGTTTTGGCTTGGTCTTGATAGATCAAGTTTATATTGGGTCTGTGATAAACCCAGGTTCAGTGGGAGCTTTGCAGTTAGGGTTTTCGTAGTTGTGAAGTACCTAATATATTGTATATATTTTATGGTGAATGATTAAATTAATACAATGAAGAGTTTAGAGGTTTGAGACCAAGGAAGGTTGGTTTTCTCCTGGTTAAGAGTTTCTAGCGTAAATCTCTGTGTACTATGTGTATGACCCATTGATTAATTTATATTTTTCTTAAGAATATGTATGAATTGGTTTATGTTATAGAAAGATCTTCATCACCTCATGAAATCTTGCACATAAGGCCTTTTTCCATTTCCGTATGCAAACTTGAAGTCCCTTTTTGCAAATCCCAGAGTTAAATACAATATTTTTCCACGTATACATGCCCTGCCTACTATACAACATTTGTATATGCAGGTTGAACCACTACAACCCAAATACATTGGGAAATGTGCCAAAAATTCAAAAATGGTGTCTAGTTTACATGTCACGTCATGATATCAATGATACTATTCTTGCATTTACTAGAAATGTTCTGAATCGACCCTTCAATTCAATTTGATGGCTATAAATGGTCCAAATATAAGCTATGGAAAAAGAGGAGAAATAATTAAACTTTGAGAGAAAAGTCACTCTAGAGAAATTATTCACTTCACATTGAGTTTGCATCCCTTTGTCCTTTAAGTCTGAACACATTGTTCAACCCCCAAGCTCTTACCTTACTAATTGATAACTTCATTGTCTCTCTTATATGAGCTTGCCTTTGGTGGAGGCCCAGCTAGAAGGAAATTAGTTTCTTAGTTCCGAACTGTGTTGACACAGAAGTCTGTAACTCACTCACTTCTCCTGATTATATATTAATAGAAATATTCTTTTCTCGTCCAATTAATATCTTGCAAATATTTGAATTATTATTCCATCAACGTATTTGTTATTAATGTTGATGGATTATGCTATTGAATGTGCTAACATGATATATTATCGCCATATGCTTGTGTTGCTTGGTTGTTGAGGACTAGTTGCAGGTATATTGCTTTGAGTCAAGTGCTCAATGGTGGACTTCATCAAACATCTAGGCGAGGTAGGCCTCTTATCTTGTCTTGTTAGCATATTTTCTTATATAGCATACTTGATATTAGAGTTGATTTATGTAATCATTTTCGTCTGTTGTGGTTTACCCCTACCCATGGAGAAAGTTTCCTTGTAATAGAATTAGCGACCATATTGGGGATTGAATCTTCTTTTTCGGGGTTTGGAGTGCTCTTCTCCTTAAGTTTATTTGGTTCATATTGAGTTTATTGTCACATGATTACTTGATAGCCTCTTTTCACTCTGGCTCTAAGTCTTTCAGCCTTCTCCTTAGCCTAGCTATGTTTTGACACATATATGCAGTTTTTTGCTTGACAGTCGCGTACATATGCGTGTTTTACTTCTGCAAGCTATGTATATACATGCTTTTCCCTTGAACAATCACGTACATCAACCTTTTTTGATGAAAAGAAGGATTTTCGGAAAAGACATAGTGCATCCAAGGAGGACTCCACAAAAGAATCAAAAGAAGATAATGTAGCTGAAACAAGTTCAGGTTCCAATTCAGGTATGGTTGATGAGGCATTTTCTACTTGTGATGTTTCACATCAACATCAACATTGGTTGTTAGATTTTGGTGCATCCAACCATATGTGTCTTAATAGAAATTGGGTCTGAACTTACCAATATATTGATGATGGCATTGTTTTTATGGGAAATGATTTTTCTTTTAAAATTGTTGGAGTTGGTAGCATCCAGATTAGAATGCATGAAGGTTATGTAAGAACATTAACATATGTAATACATGTACCCGAACTTAGAAAGAACTTGATATATTTGGGGGTTTTAGATTCTGTTGGTTACAAGTATACAACTCAAGGTGGAGTACTGAAGGTGTCCAAAGGCATCTTAGTAGTTATGAAGGAAAAGAGGATCGGGAACCTTTATGAGCTTGAAGGAAGGACATAGGTAAATTAAGCAGTGGTAGGATCTGAAGATGCAAGTGACTCTGTTCATTTATGGAATCAATTTTTGAGTCATATGAGCGAGAAAGGGATTAAAGTACTACTTGATCGTAAGTCACTTCCAAGTTTGAAGTTTTTGAATTTGAATTTTAGCAAGTATTGTGTTTTTGGAAAATAGTGTAGACAAAATTTTAAAAGAGGAAGGAAGATAAGAAAAGGTATCCTTCATTACATTCATTCAAATGTTTGGGGACCATCCCCTATAGTTTCTCTTGGAGGATCTTCATATTTTGTGACATTTATAAATGATTACTCTAGGAAGGTTTGGGTCTATTTACTTAAAAGAAAAGCTAATGTATTTAATACTTTTAAGCAATTCTGAGATTTGGTTGAAAAGAGCACCAACACGTCAATCAAGTGTTTACGGACAGATAATGGAAGTGAGTTCACATCTGTGGAATTTGAGAAATATTGCAAGGCAGATGGGATCGAAAGACATAAGACCACAGTTTATGCTCCTCGGCAGAATGGTGTTGTTGAACACATGAATATGACCCTTCTAGAGAGAGCAGGGAGCATGCTCAGTAATGCCAAGATGAAATGAGAATTGTGGGAAGAAGTAGTTCTTATAGTATGCTATCTGATAAATTGGTCACCATCAACTGCGATAAACTGTAAGATTCCAGAAGAGGTATGGACATATCATTCGTGTGATTTTTCAAATATGAGAATATTTGGTTGTGATGCATATGCTCTTATTTCTAAAGATCAACATTCTAAGTTAGATCCTAGATCAAAGAAATATCTCTTTGTTGGTTACGGTGATGGAGTTAAAGGGTACAGACTATGGGATCATACTGCCCACAAAATCATCATTAGAAGAGATCTAGTATTTGATGAATCCTCACTCTTAAAATAAGAATTGGTAGATGTTGAAGTGAGACACGAACAGGTAACATAAGTTTAGCAAATTCAGTTGGAAACTCAACCATCTTCAGAAAGGGAGGAGCATGAAGAAGTTACAGAAGAATAATATGAAGATGCATTAAATATCCAAGAAACTGAGGATATGCCTCAACCATCTCTAAGGAGATCTTCACGAGTTAGGAATCCTCCTACAAGGTATGAAGATTATGTTTCATTTGTGGCTTTAGTTTCTATTGATGGAGAACCTAGTTATTTTTAGGAAGCAATTAAGGTATCTAAAAGTGCTCAATGGAAGAAAACTATGAAAGAAGAAATGGATGCCTTAGAAAAGAATAAAACATGGGACCTGGTAGAAATCCCAAAGGACAGGAAGGTTGTCGGCTGCAAGTGGGTCTACAGACTGAAAAAGGGTGTTGATGATAAAGTCAAAAGGTATAAAGCAAGACTGGTAACCAAAGGGTATTCTCAAAAGGAAGGCATTGATTTTCATGAGATATTTTCACCAGTTGTGAAGCTTGTTTCAGTTCATGTTATGTTAACACTAGTTGCTTTACTTGATCTTGAGTTAGAGCAGCTAGATGTTAAAACATCATTTCTACATGGAGATTTAGACGGGGATATATATATGGAACAACCAAAAGGGTTTGTTCAAGATAAAAATAATAGGTTTGTTTGCAAACTCAAGAAGTCATTGTATGGCCCGAGACAGATTCCTTCATGGTGAGCCTAAATTTTACAAGGACTGAATATGATCATTGTGTTTACTTTAAAAAGTTGGAAAATGGCATGTTCATTATTTTGGTGTTATATGTTGACAATATGCTTGTGGCAAGCAAGAGCATGGTCAAAATCAATAGGTTAAAGGCTCAGTTGGCTAGGGCATTTGATGTGAAGGATCTAGGACCAACAAAACAAATCTTAGGCATAGAGATACACAAAGATAGGAAAAATGGTAAGGTGTGGTTATCAAAAAAGAAGTATGTGGAGACAATACTTATGAGATTCGATATGAATAATGTGAAACCCGTACAGATCCCTTTGGCTTCCCATTTCAACCTTTCTTCAAGTTTATGTCCTAGTAATGAAAAAGAAAAGGATTATATGTCTCGTGTACCATATGCTAATGCAGTGGGAATTTTGATGTATGCCATGGTGAGTACTAGACCAAACATTGCACATTCAGTTGGTGTTGTCATTCGATACATGGAAAATCCAGGAAAAGGGCATTGGGAAGCAATGAAATGGGTAGTTCGATATCTTAGAGGCACAAACAGTTATTCTATCACCTATGATGGTTCCAAAGATTCAGTTTGTGGTTATGTAGACTCAGATTTTGCAGGTGACTTGGAGAAAAGGAGATCCACTTCAAGATATGTGTGGGTGAGTTTGGAAGGATGCAGGATAAGGTGAAAGTATTTTGCGATAGTGAAAGTGTTATTCATTTGGCTAGAAATCCATCTTATCAAAGTAAGACGAAACATATTTCTGTTAAGTACCATTTTGTAAGACGGGTTGTTGATTAAGGTGGAGTGTCTTTGGAAAAGGTCCATACAAAAGTGAAATGAAAGTCTCCACTTACAGGCTCCCAACTCCTCCAATAAAGATTTTGATAATCAGTGTTAGCATTACTAGATCCATTAGGGGTAGAAGAAAAATCAGCATAAAGGTAAAAATTATAAAAAAAATGTAGTAAAAATCTTAACACTTTCACTAAAAACATCAGAAGCAGTTATTAAATTAGGTGGATGAATCATTATTATGTTAATCATCCTAATCACTCCAATTAATAATCACTAAAAAAAATTATTTATTTTTGTTATATCTTTTTACCAATTTTTAAGGTTAACAATAACCAGCTTGCTGTGCAGCATACAATATTATAACATGTGGTACATACATTGTTAAATATATCCAAATATATATACAAAGTATATATACCAAAATGATCCCACTGCATATACCAACAAAGACAAAAACAGCATTAAATACTGCACAGCAATATGGTGATTAACCCATTTATACCAACAAAGACAGCATTAAATACTGCACAGCAATATGGTGATTAGCCCATTTTTACTGTCCAGTTACGAGCTCCATTATTGTGAAAAAACACGTTCTTGTTTTCGGTTTGTCTGTAAAACGATATATGCTGTTTATCCAACTCAGAAAGTATATTCATACAAGGCTATTCTTTCACTTGCACGCCACTTCAGGGCTTCAGTTTTCAAAGCATAATCCAAGTCTCCTGAGCTATTTGTCAACCCTAATAAAAGTCTCCTGTGCTATTTGTCAACCCTAATAAGCGTGAGTACTAAAGACACTGATAGGTGAGACTGAAAATTTACGAATAAACCAGGTTTCATGCAGTTTCAAGAGGTATTAATAATATAATTGGAAAGGGCCCTTCGTTCAGATTTGGACTATCAAGCAAAGAATATATTAATACTTTTACAAAATAGAATACCTACATTACCATCATCATCGTGTCGTTAATTTTGAAATTATCAAAACCAGATAACTATTTAAGTATTATATATTATATTATTAAATGAAAATATTTTAAAATATTATATAATTTTATTAAAAAATCATAAATTATAATATTATAATTTAATATTTTATTTAGAAAAATAAAATTATTATATAAAATAGTAAATAATTTTAAAATGTTTAAAAAAATGAGAAAGCTAATAAAAAAAATCAATGTGGAACTTGTTGCCATATTTTTTTATCCTTCCTCAAAAACTAATAATATTGAAATGACTTCAGTTTATAAACTTTCGTTCATTTCATATCAAATCACAATTTAATTAATTTTATAATAAATCAATGTGGAAATCGTTGCCATATTTTTTATCCTTCCTCAAAAGCTAATATTGAAATGATTTTAGTTTATAAACTTTTGTTTATTTCATATCAAATCACAAATTAATTAATTTTATAATAAATATCTTTATTAAAAAGGTTAGCAATTTAATTGAAATGATTTCAAATTATAAACTTTGGTTAATTTAATACTCAATTACAATTTAATTAATTTTGTAATAAATATATTTATAAAAAAAGTTAGCAATTTAATTGAGGCTTTAAAACAATGTAATTTGTTAAATTTTTATTTCCAAATCATCTACTTAAAATGAATTAATTAGATTGTTTTTTAATATTGGTAGAAAATTATGTTACATGGTTAAGATTTTTCTTAATTTTTAATGGATACTACATTAATTTTTTAAGGGGTTTTACTTGAATATTTATGAGAAGTTGTTGAATATTTTTTTTTAAGTTAGATTTTTATATTATCTTCTTAAAACAATGTTAAAAAATACATATACTTATTGTGAGACTTGTCAAAACTTGAAACCAAGCCTATACCAATCTCATATTACAATAATTGTTTTCCTTGGAGGGAAAAAAAAGGTTCATAAATGTTAACATGGCTACATAATTGGGTTGAGTTCAAAATTAACTGTTGAGTGTGGATTCAAAACCAAGATAGTAACTATGGAAACTAAAAATAAGTTATAGATGTCAACAAAAATAAGTTATAGATGTCAACCATGAGAAAATAATTTAATTAAGCATTATACTGGCCACTTCCACCAAATATGCCATGTTGGAGTGTTGGATTACTAAAAGGGGGGTGAATCGGTAATAGTTTTTTTTAATCCTATGTTTTTTAATCCTTTTTAACCACAATATATATTTATGATCAGTTTACCAATATCATTCAAGAAGTGCAGCATAAATAAACCATGAACAAATAGAAACCATACACATACACAATACACCAGTATATTTATGTGAAAAGCCAATGTGGGAGAAAACCACATAATGTTTTTTCTTATATGTCTTTAGGAAGTACATTCATTAGAAGCACCAACTTCCTTTGTTCTCTAGCTACAACTCAAAGGAGGCTCCAACCCCCTAGATTCTCAAGATACAACCTGAGGGAACCTCCAAATCCCCAATACTCTGGCTACAACAAGAAGGAGGCTACAAGCCCCTATGTTCTTTGGATACAACAGGAAGGTGGCTACAACCACCTATCCTTGCCATGTCCAACCGCCCTGAAGTATAAAATCCAAATGTAGAAAATATGTCATTGTCATTGGATCAACTCTGCCATTGATATACCTGTCTTTGAAATCTTGTCCCAACCTATACCGATCTTATTCAAAAATTTCCTACAAATTCACGACCTGGCTATTCTACAACACACGAATGTTCACGCTTTTCCCTTTTGCAACTCGCGAATGTTCGAATCTTTTCTTGTTGCAAATCACAGAGTAACATAAATCTCTGCTAGTACACTAACACTCTCACTGTCACTTTTTCGGTGTCATTGTCTCAGCCTTGGTCATTGTATGATCTCTTTGTATCTGCTCACAAACTGGCTAATTTGATAGAAAAGAATACTCATCCAATATCCAAGTAGATCTAACACAATCATGTACTAGGTTCATACATATGTCTCACTCATCTTATGTGATATAAGAAACCATTACAGTAATGATACATCAAACCCTCAATGTTATACAACATCATGCTATACTGATAACACTATATCTCAACCATACTCCAAATAACATAGGATATGTCTTAACAAGATGCCCAACGAAGTATCCCAACAACAAACGACCAATACAGTAGAAATGTATTAATGTAGATCTTTTTGATACATAATATACCATACAACCAATATTCCCTCAAGAATAGAAGCTCAATCTCTCATGGTTATACCCCAAGCATTCACCAAATATCTACTTAAAATAAGCATATAACATACATTTTGTTACTGTATATGGATTTGTTGTACCTTCTCACTATTAGTCCTTCCTGTAGACACTTCTTAGCTCTATAACTTATCACTAATGATAGATATGATCTTCCTTTTTAGCTTTGGAAACAAATACATACTTTTTCTTCAGTAAACCGGCGGGTATCCACACTTTGTCCCACTATGGATCAAGGATGTCCACACCCTTATAGTACTGCAACCTGCATATGTCTCCAGTAAAACCCTATTTCGGTACCCACAGTCTTGACCCCTTGACTCCTGCAAACCTCTCTCATTGATGCTTCAGACTCACTACTATAGATTTATCAATGATACTTACCCATAATATTTCAAAAACGGGATATTCAATGTGCCCAAATTAGGTGTTAATGAGAGACCCTTGCTTTCTTATTTATACTCTCCAAGTAGCTTCCTTTAGGGGTTATATTCTAACTGTTTTACCCAACTTCCTTCTTTTATGGCTAATGCACTTTTAACTACTTTACCCACTTGCAACCAATTTACCATAAATAACAAACTCACCACTTCTTGTTGCAACTAATTTATTTTAACTATTTTCTTATTGCAACAACTTTACTCAAGATTAAATCCTAGTTACAACCACTTTGACTAGTAAACTTCTTCTAGGACCTTCTAGAATAATTGACTTCTTCGACCTTCTAGGGGCTTCTAGATAACTCAAGAGGGTTCTCCAACTTCACTAAGCCATATATCCTCAATCATGAGGAACTATGAGACATACCACATATCACCAGAAACAACACAACATGTAATAACCATACATGATAGTCTTACTTGCAGACTCACTGATCTTCAGTACATTATTCTTCATACATAAATGGGCTCTTTATTCACACATGTGGGGATACCATAATTTTCTACTGGAATTGCTTCAAGGTTTGACATCAACGAAAACCAACACAATTGATCAATGATCCCCCCCTTTGACATTGATGACAACACTCTGATGCAACACTAAATTCATGGTGCTCATGCTCCCCCTATGACCATCTTTCCCCCTGGAATCATTCCTTTATTCTCTCTCTACATGCATCTGATTAATCTCTCTCATTTGACATCAAGGGAAAATGGTAACTTCCCTTCAGGACTACTCCCCATGACTGAAATCTCCTTGGGGTTGCGCCCCCTAAATGAGGTGTCCTCTTTGAGGATGCCCCCCTAAATGAATTTTCATATTCATGGTGTTTCCTCATGTAAATATATGACATATAAGAAAAGTATTCAAAATTCCTTGAGGGATAGAAACTACTTCGATTTTATGGTGAAGATACTTAAAAGATTCTTGTGGAAGCGGTTTTGTAAATATATATGCAATATGCTCTTTTGTCCCAACATACTCAACTCAAATGTTCTTTTTTACAACCTGTTCCCATAGAAAATGAAACTTTATTGGAATGTTCTTTGTCTTGGAGTGCATCACTGGATTCTTTGAGATACTGATGTCACTTGTGTTATAACAAAATATTGGAATGGGCTAATCATACTCAACCTATATATCTTTCAATGTTCATTTCATCCATAAGACCCGTGTACAACATGTTGCTATTGCAATATACTCTACTTTGGCTGTAGAAAATGACACTAATGACTGTTTCTTTCTTAGGCAAGATACCAAACACTCACCCAAGTAGAAAGTGTCTCCACTTGTACTTCTTCGATCATCAATGTAACCTACCTAATCTACATATGTGTAGGAAATAAATGATAGATCCTTTCCTTTTGTATACCATAATCCAATCTCTTTTGTACACTTGAGATATCTAAATATCCTCTTTACTTCCTGTTAGCACTATATAAATTTGTTCGGATGATAAAACAAACGACAGAGGTAACCTACAAACCAACTTTAGAGCTGGGTACTAGCCTGCTCAGCTCAGAGAGGGCTCTCTCCTATCACTTGGTCTTTAACAGGTGAGTTTTCTTTAACAATCAATGTCTAGGTTTTGTTGCTTTGAAGGGTTTTTTATAATTTTGATGGCAACAAAGGGGAGGGACACCTGGGGCTATGGAGTCAAACTTCTAAAAACAAATGGAATCAATGACTGGTCAATTGAACTCTCCAAAGGATAAAGGCTAAATGAGGCAATGAATCTGAGTTATAGATTGTAATTTGCAGAGTGTAACAAGAAAGGAAAAATACATAACTGCATCAAAGCATTAAATAAAATGAATTCTGACTTAGTTAGGAAGAACTTAACACAGTTTAAATTACTTCAATCGAGAGAATCACAAGACGAATTATGGGCCTTTAACTATCCAATTTAAACAAAAGACAATGAAAATGGAATTTAAGCACACAGGAAATACATACAACGAAAGAAGACAAAACTCAGGCCACCACCATTAGAATATTTTCATGGAAATTTCAAGACATTTGCATGTGCATTCTATTAAGCTTCAGAAAATTACATTCAAGTTCCAAATAGCTAAAATTGTTCCCTTGCACTTCTGCCAACCCCCAATACATTCGAAACTCTTAATATTTATACAAGTTGAGTTCCTTCGGTTTGAAACCGATTACAATGATAAGAAATAAACGTTTTGATTCTGAAACCGATTGCAATGATCAGAAAGAAATCATTTCCATATTTAGATTATGGCTGCCTGGAATTTCGGTCCCTCTCTTTGCCACTTGTCCTGCTACTGAGGTTATGATGGGATCCATGGTCGTGATGAAAATACTTGGAAACAAGAAGAAATGATGTCCAGTTGGTGTACTGTTGATCTGCAGGTGGAAGACGATGGTCTCGCCAAGGTTCAAACAATCCAAAGTTCAAATAATAATCCAATAAAATAAATGACTAAAAGTCCCTTTTTACTTTTTTATTTTACAGGGGCGCGTGGAAGTGGTTTTGAGGTACCCCTCCTTTCGTTCTGCAATGCGCCTGGTGGCACCACATACTCCAGAGAGAAAACCATGGTTTAAATTGCGAGACCGATCTTCAAAATTAAAACCCGCACAACTTCAGCCCCTGCAATCGCTCTCGATCGTTGATCTCGAGAACTCACAATCCATGATACTTTGGACCTGATTGACTACTTTTCTATTTTGTGGGGGGTGAGAAAGTGGTTTGAGGCAACCCACTTTTCGTTCTGCAATGCACCTGGTGGCGCCACATACTCTAGAGAGAAAAATACGGTTTAACTTGCGAGACCGCTCTTCAAAATTAA
Source organism: Picea glauca (assembly GCA_000966675.3). Lineage (NCBI taxonomy): Eukaryota > Viridiplantae > Streptophyta > Pinopsida > Pinales > Pinaceae > Picea > Picea glauca. The sequence continues at coordinate 121,151 of JZKD02S2112457.1, read as the reverse complement.
ACCTCGCTCAACTTTTCCCCCCATAATCGCTCTCATCCGTTGATCTTGTTTCAATCTACGATATGGGTAATCCTGCTATTTTAATGCCATGCTAAATTTTATATGTCCACCAACTCCATAATCCTTTTAAACAAGTTTAGAGATGGCGCCAATTTTGGCATTTGGGAACTTTGAATGCTGAGCAAGAATACCTCCCAGAGGACGATCTGTCGAATCTAATGTGGTGACCTGGTGTCATTGTGTTGACGTGTCATGGAAATAAGAGTGACACGTGACATGTGAAAATGGGCGAATGACACAACCAAATGACCAAAAATGAGTGCCACGTGTCATGGCTGATGAGTGTGCCTTGTGTCTCAACTGATGGTTTCCATATGCTTCGACAGTTCGGACATCGATAGTTTTGGATTGTGAAGCATGAAGGTATCATGGAGTAGTACGGGCCTGGAGTGACGTGGCGACATGAATTCCTTTCGGTACTTTGGTGCTTCAGGAGTTCAGGATGTAAAGCATATAAATATCTTGAAGTAACTTTCTCCCGGTTGACGTGGTAGTCTCTCCTCACTCCGTCACTTTGGGCTTCAGGACTTCAGGAGTCCGAGATGTAAAGCATGGAAATATCCTGAAGTAAATTTCTCCCGGTTGATGTGGTAGTCTCTCGTCACTTTGGGACTTCGGGATGTAAATCATGGAAATCTCCTAAAGTAACTTTCTCTCGGTTGACGTGGAAGTCTCTCATCACTTCGACACTTCGAGCTTCGGGACTTCGGGACTTCAGGATGTAAAGCATGGAAATCTCCTGAAGTAACTTTCTCTCGATTGGCGTGGCAGTCTCTCGTCACTTCGGGACTTTGGGACCTTGAGACTTTGAGAGATTGGGATGTAAAGCATTGAAACATCCCAAAGTAACTTTCTCTCGGTTGACGTGGCAGTCTCTCGTCACTTTGGACTTCGAGATTTTGGTGTTTGGGAGTTTACGTTTTCTCTGAATTGAAAACTCTCGAAGTGGTACGGGCCCAGAGTGACATGGCATCATTTCGGCACTTCGACGCTTCTATTTGGTCGTTAAGCCTTGTGAGAATTTGAAACTCTGAATGCATGAGATTTGTTAATATGAATCGTACATGGGATCTCCACCTTTGAAAATTTAACCAGTCTTCTTACTTGTATTTCAAGCCCAAAATGGACTGCTCTGAATGATGTGTTTTTGCTCATGGTTTTTCCCTGTGCATACAACATACTTGATCGACCTGCCTTAAGCTCAATTAATGGAAAACAACATGACAAGAGATTCAAACCAAATCATGATATGTGTTTACCCTTCAAGAAAAAGATAAAAACTCTGTGCAAAGAATTAGTCAAGAAATACAATAAGGAAAACCAAGTCATTGAACAAATGGGAAACTGGCTTGACCAACTTTAAGAGGAAATATTTATGGGAAGGTATGTGGAAAATAGAGAGAAGGGGAAGGTGTACAAACTTAGGTCTTAACATGGGGGACATGACTATTTGGATGGTTATTCGAGTGAAGGATTTAGGTGATGGGAACTTGATGTAGTTGGTCAAAACGTTTTAAAATATGAGTGGAAAGATATCACAAGGACAAGATGTTTCGGAAAATTAATAAAAATTAGCATGTGATAACATTGGCTCCAATGGGGATGCTATCTTCCCAGTAAGGTAGAAAATAAATCGTAGACCTAGTGCCTAATCCATTGGGATTCTCCCAAAACATGTGTGTACTCAGCTCTGACCTGTCACTAGTGTCCACTGAAAACCCAAGTCTGTACATTGCTCTCAACTGAAAACTAAATGCTAAATACACTACTACAATCTAAATGTACACACTGCTAAAAACCCTAACTAAAAAATGCTTGACCAACAAGATTATTTACGAAACTTTTCTCACATAACTCCAATTATACTCAGCATAAACTTAGGGCCTTCACCTCGGGCTTCAATTTTCTGCTAATTTGATTTCAAATTCTACAACTAAAAACCAAAAATGGTTATATACAATGAAATGGAAAGGGTGAAAACTTTTTTAAGCGAGATAATGCTTGAGAAACCTTCCATTCATAGGTCCCCCACCAACGATATCTCCATTATATTCCTATAGTAGATAGGCATTATTTCCATGATATGCCACAATTTTGAAAGATCCCAGCCACAGATGGTCGAATTTTCCATTCTTTCCTCTGTCTTCATTTATGGCATCCCATTTCAACATCAAATCCCACACTTTGAAATCATCTTCCTTAGTATGTCTATCAAAAGCCCTTTTAATCTTGTCTGGTGTAGTTGAGAGTTGTTGAAGTATTTCTCTCTTGATTAGTTAATTTGTCCTCCTTTGAGTGGCATCTGGTTCAACATCTTGCTCCTGTAGCAATCTCATCACTGGAAATCCTAATGAAGTAGGAAAAATTGTCCCTCTGCCATACACAATCTAGAAGGGTGAAGTGGAAATAGACCTTTTACCAGTGATCCTGCCATCCCATAGCACATGGATAAGCTTCTTGTGCCACACCTTTTTGTTATCTTGCATCCGATTTTTGATAATTCTGGTCAAACTTTTATTGGATGACTCAGCCAACCCATTACCTTGGGGGTAATAAGTTGTGGAATGGCCAAGAGTTATATTGTAATCACTACAAAATTTTTCCATCTTTTTGGACTTGAATTTTGTTGCATTATCAATAATGATTTTAATTGGATAGCCAAATCTAGACAAAATATTTTTTTTCCAAAAACTGAATGATAACAATATATGTGGCTTGCCTTGTGGGGATTGCTTCAATCCACTTGGTGAAGTAATTTTTGGTTGTTAGTATCCACTTGTGTTGAGATGAGGGCTGTGGATGAATTTCTCCTATGAAATAAAGGCCCCATTGTCTACAAGGTTCTTTAACATAGATGGGATTCAAGGGAAAAGGTTGTAGTTTTCTCTTTCCATAAAAAAATTGGCATTCATGACAACTTGACACTTCTTTTTAAACATAATAAAAAATGATAGGCCAATAGAACCCATCCCTCAGTATCTTGTGTACAATAGTTTTCCAATAATGGTGTCCTCTACAATCACCTTCATGAAATTCTCTGTTGGTTTTTCCTACTTCTTCCTCCAACAAACAACTCAACAAGATTCCTCCTGGATCTTTCCAATACAGAGATTGATTTAGAATACAAAACTTTGCTTATTTTAGCTTAAAAAACCTAACCTTGATTTTGCTCAATTTAGGAGGATCCTGCAAATTTCTCAACATATAAATAATGCCATCATACCATGGGGAGTCAAGGAATTTTTGGGATACTTGAGGGACCTTTTCTTGTTCTGAATTTGCCGATAAATCAACAATGAAATTAATTTCCAAGAGCTCACAATTTGACTATTTCGTCATCTTTTCCAGTCCCTGCTCCTTGATTATCTTTGTAGGTGTGATCTTGAGGTCATACTCCAACAAAACAACTATCCACTTGCCCCTTTTTCTCTCAGGATCAGGCTGAGTTAAAATTTCCTTCACAGAACTGTTGGGCACATAAGCAATTGTATGGGAATGAAAGATATAAACTCTAAACTCCTTTAGGGCCTTGACCAGTGCATAAGCCTACTTTTCCATGATATCATACTTTAATGGGGAATCCCTCGATGTCCTGTTATATTATTCTATAGGCCTCTCAAATTTCTGTTCATATTTTTGTAATAATATACCGACAATGGTGTGCTTTGAGACAAAATAAAACAATATAAAGTCTTTTGCAAAATTGGAGCTAGACAACACTAGGGCTTTAGTTAATGCCACTTTAATATCTTCAAAATATTTTCTAGCTTCAGCGGTCCACTTTATCTCACTTCTTTTCCTGAGCATGTTAGTGATATGCTTTATGATTTCAGCCAGATTAGGAATGAACCTTCTCAGAAAATTTACTTTCCCCATGAAAGATTGTACTTCGTTCTTGATTCTAGGTGGAGAATAGGATAAATGAGGCGATGAATCTGAGTTATAGATTGTAGTTTTCATAGTATGATTAGCCCATTGAAACAAACATTTTATTTTCAAATCTATTTCATTTTCAACCATCTCCTTGTACATATTGAATTTATCAAATGTCTTTGAATTCTTCCCGAGAAAAAAATTTGCAGTCATTCTTATATAGTCATCAACCAATTGCATAAAATATTTCTCACCTTTCAGCCCCTTTGTTCAAGTTGGTTCAACTAGATCAATATGCACAATTTCCAACAATTTTGTTGTGGAGTATTCCTTTTATTTTAACTTGGTCTTGGTTTTCTTTCCTTGTTGACAATTCTTGCACAATGTGTTGGTTGGCTTCATGATCTTGGGAATTTCTATGATTGCTTCCTTTTTGCTGACCTTGACAAGATTATCAAAATTTATGTGACTCATTCTTCTATGCTATAGACAAACTTCAGATTCCTTTCCTAAACAACACTTTTCCTTTCCATTTGCACTTAGTATGTATATGTTTCTCGGAGTTCTCACAACTGTCGCCGTCACTCTTCTTGAGTCTTCTTTTATTATCTCACATTTCTATGAATCAAACACAAGTTTGTGACCTTATTCATACATTTTACTTACAATAGAAGAGTGTATTTCATATCTTCCACTAGTAGAACATTTTCTTCCTTGGCATCCTTCTAATCTTGACTGTGCTTCTTCCAATGATTCTGGTTGAGTTTTTGTTTCCAAAAGAGATTGATCCATCTCTTTCCTTTTTCAAAGTTAGAAACATGTCCTTATCACTTATCATGTTCTTTGAATAACCATTGTCAACATACCATCCATGTTTCTTGTGTTGAGCCTGTAGAGCAAGTGCACATTCTTCATTGTTGTACTGATTCTACTTCCTTACCCATATAGTTTGTGATTCATGTCTGCGACTGTTGTTATTTTATTGTGAATATATTGGAGGAATTGTCATTCTACAATCTTTGGCCATGTTTCCAAAGTAGTTTCACTTGTAGAATTCAACTTCAGCATTGAAGGATTCAAACCTGTTGCAGCTTCTTCTCTGCATTTCATTAGGCATTTATAGATAGGCATTTATTGTATAGAATTCATAGTTGTTTCTTTTTCTATTGTTGGCTCTGCAATTCACATCCTTATGCCCAGAATTATTACATGAATAACATAATCCAATAAAAATTGTGTCATACCTGGGAGCTGGATATATTTTGAAAGGTGTTTCTTTTATGAATCCTTCTTAAGATCCTTTTACTTATGACTATTGTTGATTATGAAATCTGAATCTTCTTGGAGGTGGAGTATATCTTTAATATTCCTTTTGAAACTCTGTGTCTTCTTCATTCTCATTAGATCATCCAATTGTCTCTGCATAACTTATTTTCTTTGTTTCCTAATCTGTTGTTTTGGAGCTTGAACTATTTTTTGTCCAGTTCTATCCTAGTCTGGACTTGTCATAATGTGTCCTTTGACTAGTAATAATCTCATCCAAAACTTTAGATATTTTCTACATCTTTTTCTTCTGAAGGTCTTTTCTCAATATAACAATCTCTACTTCCAAACTTTCAATGATCATGATTCTTTATTCTAACTATTCTTTCAGTGGTTCTTTAATTCTCTTGTCTTCTTCTACTTGGATTTTTAATTTAGTGATCATTTTCTCTAGTTCTTCGGAGTTGAAATTTTGAGCTCCCTCTTTTCTTTTTAGTTCTTCCTATACTCACTTGTTTTTCTTCTTTTCCGTTTTTATAACTTCTATGGAACTCAACAATTATTATCTTTAATCAACCTTTGCCTCTTCATATTATTCTTCGGTTCCTTCTTCATTGGATTATTCTACTGCCGTGAATAGAACCCTTTCTATATCACTATTGTTGGCTTCATCTTCATATGATGAGGAACTGTCTACTTTGGTGCAAAGGATTTTCTTGAAAAAATTATTTTTGGTTCTTTTTCCTTTGTATAATGTTTTCCTATTAGAGTCATCTTCTTCATTTTTTTTCTTTTTCTTATGCGGAAATTTATTAGCAAAATGACCAATACCATCACAATTAAAAAAAATCAATGAAATGTTACCTCTTTATTTTTTGCTTCCCTTTTTCGTCCTTTTGACGAAGTTGGCTACTTATTCATCGTCTTATGAGACATCACTATTGCTACTATATGAATTTGTATTTTTTTTTTCTTTTTTTTTTTCTTCTTGAATGCTTTGAATTTTTCTTCCATTGTTATTGGATTGTCTTTCTTTGTTCTCATCTCATAAGCTATGATTTTCCCATGCAAATCATCCATGGTCAGTGTAGCTATATCGTTTCTCTCTTCTAATGCTGAAATCTTTGAATAAAATCTCATTGGTAGGGATCTCAATACCTTTTTGACAATGACTTGTTCATTTACCTCATCTCCCAGACCTTTGATACTGTTTACTACTTCATCAACTCGTAGAAAGTAGGTTTCTATGTCTTCATATTCATTCATCTTCAATTGCTCGAACTTTTCTCTGAAAATTTAAAGTTTAGCTTCCTTGAATTTTTCATATCCTTTGTACATATTATTTAGTTTTACCTAGATTGTAGATTTTAACATTGTACAATATTTACTGCAAACATATTTTCAGTAAAATAACATAAAAGATACAATAGAAAATACAAAAATTACAAAAATATTTTTCCCATGGAAACCCAAACCAAGAAAACCAACATATTCTATATTCATTCATAGTGATACATTATTTACAGTACAATATACATATAGGAGCCAACGAAATCCAAAAACATAACACAACAGCCTAGATTAGTCAACAACCCTAATTCCTTAACCGGAAATAGAAAACCATCAGCAAAAAACCATGTGTCAAAAAAACGCCCAACAATGGACACGAAAATCGAGGCAACATGAAAACCAAAGCAAAAATGCGACACGTTTCTTGAGGAAAAAAAATATTCTTAGGGGCGCTGCCCCCGAACCCCCGATAGAGGGGCTTCTCAAACCTCCCATGCATGTCTGATGCAACACAAACACTACAGCTCATGCAAAGAATATAACACATACCCAACATAGATGTCCTTTGCGGAATCATAGTGAATAAATTTGGTGTATATTTATTTATTCAAACCATTAAGGGGTGCACTTGTGGCTCTTCAATTATTTTCTTCAAGTTTCTTTCCATATTTATCTATTGGAGGAATGGTTGGTGCTTTGTATCCATCTACTATTGATCTCCAAACATTAAATCCTAGTCTTGCATGTGTGTATTCATTCTTCTGATCCATAAGGCATAATATTCCCCATCAAACTGTGGTATCATAATCTTAGAGTAATCCATGATCTCCTTCGAATCATTAAACTACCTTTTGAAGGACCTTTTGTCATACCAATTGTTGGATTACTAGGGGGGGGTGAATTGGTAATAGTTGTTTTTAATCATTTTTAACCACAATAGATATTTATGATCAACAAGTGCAGAATAAATAAACCATGAATAATGAACAATCATACACATACACAATACAGCGATATTTTTACGTGGAAACCCAATGCGAGAGATATCCACATAATGTTTTTCCTTATATGTATTCAAGAAGTACATTCATTGGAAGCCCCAACTTCTTTTGTTCTGCAACTGCAACTGGAAGAAGGCTCCAACCCCCTAGATTCTTAGGCTACAACCTGAGGGAAGCTCCAACTCCCCAATTTTCTGGCTACAACTAGAAGGACGCTACAACCCCCTATGTTCTCCGACCACTACCGAAAGGTGGCTAGAACTACCTATCCTTGCCCCATCCAACCACCCTAAAGTATAAAATCCAAATGTAGACAACTTGTCACTGCCACTGAATCAACTGTGTCACTAATATACCTGTCACTAAAATCATGTCCCAACCTGTACCAATCTTCTTCAAAACTTTCTCGCAGATTAACGACCTGTCTATTATGCAACATGAATATGTTCACGCCTTTCCCTAATGAAACTCGTGGATGTCCATTCCTCTTCTTCTTTCAACTCATGGACTAGGATAAAGCTTTGCTAGTACACTAAAACTCTCTATGTCACTTTCTCAATCTCAATCACTTTCTGATCTTTCTATATCTTCTCACAAACTGGTTGATCTGATAGAAAAGAATACTCATCTAATATACAAGTTGATCTAAGACAATCATGTACTAGGTTCATACATATGTCTCACTAATCTTGTGTGATATAAGAAACCCTTACATTAACCATACATCAAAACACCACTATTATACAAAATCAACCTATACCGATAACTCTATATCTCAACAATAAACCCTCAACCATACTCCAAATAACATAGGATCTGTCTTAACAAGATGCCCAATGAACTATCCCAATAAAAAAAAACTAATAAAATAGCAATGTATCCTTGTATATCTCTCTGATACAGAATATACCATACAACCAATAGTCCCTCAAGAAAAAAAGTTCAATCTCCCATGGCTATACCCAAATAAATCACCAAAGATCTACTTAAAATAAGCATATAACATACCTTTTGTTACTGTAGATAGTTATGGTGTACCTTCTCATTGTTAGAGCTTCATGTAGCCACTTCTCACCTCTATAAATTGTCACTAATGATAGATCTGATCTTCCTTTTCAGCTTTGGAAATATATCCACACTTTGTCTTCTGTAAACTCGTGGGTATCTGCACTTTGTCCCACTATGGCCTACATATCTCCATGCCCTTCTAGTATTGCAACATGCAGATGTCTTCAGTAAAACCCTAGTTCAGTACCCATAGTATTGACCATTCGACTCCTGCAACTTCTCTCGCCGCTACTTCAGACTCGTTGTTATAGATTTATCAATGATACATGCCCATAACATTTCACAAAAAAGATATGCAATGTGCTCAAATTAGGCGATAATGAGAGACCCTTGTTTTCTTATTTATACTCTCCAAGTAGCTTCCTTTAGGGGTTGTCTTCTAATTGTTTTACCCAACTTCCTTCTTTTAGGGCTAACCCACTTTTAACTACTTTACCCACTTGTAACCACTTTACCATAAGTAACAAACTCACCACTTCTCGTTTCAACTAATTTATATTTTAATTATTTTTTCTTATTGCAACAACTTTACTCATGATTAACTCCTAGTTTCAAGAACTTTGACTAGTAAAATTCTTCTAGGATATTCTAGAGTAATTGACTTCTTTGACCTTCTAGGATCTTCTATATAACTAATGAGGGCTCTCCAACTTCACTAAACCATATCTCCTCAACCATGAGGAACTACGAGATGTACCACATATCATCAAAAACAACACAACATGTATTATCCATCCATGATAGTCTTACCTACAAACTCGTTGATCTTCAATACATTATTATTCATACAAACATGGGATCCTTATTCACACCTCTAGGGCTACCAAAATTTTCTACTGGACTTGCTTCAAGGGTTGACATCAATGAAAAGAAACCCAATTAATCAACATGGAGCACATGCATAGTGACATCGACATACTGGACATGGCTGGAAAGAGACTTGGCTCGAAAGTGAGTGGAAAATCACATTTATCTTGCGGTCCATATACTCGTGGAAAATGTTTTATTCTGTGATGTCTTGACGAAGATCAAAAGTTGATTGTAATTGGTCGTCCGAGAACCTCCTTGGAGAATGTAGCTCCATAGCCCTTCCCGAAGGAATCCCTGTAACCCGTGAATTGCTAATTTCATCTTGGATGCGATGCAGAACCATAGAAACATTATTAGGAGATCGCGCTACAGATGGTGGAGTGGAAGCCACTGAATTTTCATGTAACTTCTCAGAGAGAATTTCTTCCTCGAAAAGCATGACATTTTCCTAACTATCCCAAATTTCATCCTATAGTTTAGTCATCATGGGGGAAGCAGACTGTGGAGAAGAGGAAGAAAGGTTGGAGGAGGGGAGAGGGGAGGGACAACTTCCAATAGAGACACGAAGAGACCCTGAACCTTGATTGGGTTTTCCTCTTTCACGAGGCATCGTGATGAAGAAAAGAGAAGATAACCAAAGGGGGGTGTGAAGGAATTGGGGACAAGCAAAGTTAAGGGGGTGAAGGAGATGAATCCAGATATAACAAAGATACGTTTCCAAGATGGAGTAAAAGTGAGAAGGGAGAGGAACCAAAGAAGAGTTATCTTGTCCATAGAGAGGTTTGAGGCCATTAAGTCCAAAATACCACTATCATAAATGGCAGTCACCATAGCTATACCATCTCGAAGCTTGTCATCTTCCAAAGTGACCTGCATTTTAATGTGGCACATGACAACAAGGGTATGAGAGGGAGGTTAATATTAACGATGTGTCTTGGGAAAGAGGCCTTGCATGTGGAGAGGACGTTGATGCCCAAATGTCAAGCAGGGAAAGACAACTCGGTGGCACCCCATCCAAGGTGACAATGTTGAATATTAAATATTAAGTAAAATGGTATTAAATTTAATGAAAATAGGATAAGATAAGTGAGCATATCATAAGTTGGTATTTAATTTGTAAATATTTTTATTGCTACCATAAGAAGTTTTCTATAGTCCAATATGAAAAATATGTGTCATCCCTTCCATTTTCAACATAGACTTGACAAATGACATTTAATTTTCAATTGATACCATGAATACAATATTTCAATGTCTACCTTAGATACAATATTTTTATCTCAACTTTATATATACAAAGTAATTGAAAATAAAAAATAAGTCCATGCATACTCATAATACATACTCATATGAGGAAGATAATATCTTCAATGTTTAAAAAAGAGTTAACAGTAAAAAAAAAA
>JZKD02S2112457.1:98818-108994 GCA_000966675.3 Picea glauca | reverse complement strand
TGGCATTTTTACTATTGAGCTTCAGATTAGCGAGGCGTTTCCTTCTACAATTAAACTGCATAACGCTGCGAATACCCTAATCTTGCTGTAGTCGTAGCATCAATACCCTAATCTTGCATAACGCTGCGAATACCCTAATCCTCGCCCCGCCTCACTATGAATTCAATACATTCCAGGTCGCGCAACAAAACCCGCCATGGGTCGATCTACGCTATCCCGAATCGCAAACCCCACAGCTTCACGCTCACTTTCGACTTCTCAGTTTTAACTATGGCAGTGGCATCGCCCTTGTCAACGTCGAGGTTCTCAACGATCAAATCCTGTCGGATGCGGATATTAATTTTCATCAGCTTCAATTTCCCCAACTTTATCTTCACGGGAACATCGGCGATCAAATTCAAGGGAACTCTGCCCAGTTCCGCCTGCGCTATGAACGTGGAAAACATGGCGTTGGTGAGCGGAGCACCGGTCCTGGTGAATGGCACTTCAAAGAAAGTGGTGTTCTGGTGGCCCTGGTAGAATACCGGCATGATGCCCGTCCAGAGCTCTGTGCCCGTGTACGAAAGAGCGAGAAGGCTATGGTCAAGATAATATATGCCGATCTTTTTGTTGGGATTTTGGGCCGTTACATTCACAGCGAACTGTAAATTTGTGTTGAGAAAGGGGTTGGAGCTGAAGTTAGTGATCCGGACGGTGTGTGCAGAGTATTCGGGTATCCTCGGCTGGAAGACCAAATACAGAATGCCACAGGCCAAGGCGATGACCACGACAAGCTCAAACAGGAACCAAATGGTGAAGCCCAAGCAGTGGCAACAGTATTTCCGGCACTTCGGAGGCCATGAGTAGTATCTGGGAATCTTTTGTGTTGATATGCTTTGGTCGCTTGGAAACTGAACTATCATACTCCCACCCGAAGGAGTATAGACCCCGCCCTTCTCAGACTCAAGACCGGACGTGGGCACCAATAAAGATCTCGGCTTCTGGTTTTCATATTCGCCTGCGTTTTTCTCTAGGTCTTTCGTCCTTGGGTGCACTCGCTGGTTATCTGCCATCGTCCCAAACCGCTCAGAGCCACGAATATAACCAGAAGAGGCCGACGAGACTCGATCGTGGAGATGTTGAGCTCTACTGGGACTCGATAAAATAAAAGTCTCTCCTCAACGGACTCTAGGCAGAGGTCATAATGAATTCCGGAGGCGCGGAGCATTCACAAAATAGGCGTCGATAAACCGCGTGGTGACATCAAATCCATGGCGTCGATAAACCGCGGGGTGACATCATCAAATCCATGGCGTCGAAGACATCGGGGCGAAAGTGAGTGCTTAGAATTTGACATTCCGTAGAACTCTTTCTTACCTCTGAAAACGTATTTGACAGTTACAGAGATAAAAATTCTTAAACCATCCATTTGACGCTCTCGTCAGCTGTTTGGAACAAGGGCGGGCCGGCAGGATATTTCACTGCAAGTGATTTCACCAGTAGGATTTAAAAGAGATTAAAAATAAAAATAATGATATAATGAAAGTTTAAAATCCATTAAGCTATTTCGTGTGTGAGTCGTATTGAGTTTATCCATGGTCATGATCACTAATTTAATTTATTCATTAATTTAATTTTCACGAAAACGAAGAATATATAAATAATTAATACTTTTATGTGTGTGGTAATAATAATACCGAGAATGCGAAACTTGAAAAAGAAACGTTGATAGCTAATTTAATTTTTAATTTTGATGCGACTTATTAGAGATTAGACAAGTCTTTTTTAATTGATCAATTTGAAAAGAGGAGAATTTAGACAGCATTTTTTATTAATAAATTTGGAACAAGAGAATTTAGACACGTCTTTTTTAATTAATCAGTTTGGAAAGAAGACAGTTGATCACTATTGAATCAAATTAGAGAGAATTTGGATCCCTCAAATACTTGAGAGAAATTACATGGCTTGTGACTATAGCATGGAAAAAAACTAGATTTCCCAAACCTTTGCATGAATGTGCATTGAATATCATCTAAAGAGCAGAGCAATATTATACTCGACAAAATGTATAAGAAAAAATGCAGCAATATTATACTCGACAAAATGTATAAGAAAAAATGCTAGAGAGAAACCAATTGATCACATGAGCCTGCCCATTAATATTACACTCAACAAAATCTATAAGAAAAAATATTAGAGAGAAACCAATTGATCACATGAGCATGTTATTGCTGTGGTGACTTGAAACCAAGCCACAAAAAGCAAGTTGGTAATTACTAAAGGCCAATGTTTCGAATTAGATTCTCTCTAAACTTTGTAATAAACAAAATAAACACTTACTAAGTTGTTTTCCTTTTTTAAGAATTTTGTTAATATGTTTTGTTTTATTTTATTTTGTTTTTTTGGAAAAAATTGGAAGTAGAAATGAACCAATGTGATGGTTGCATTTTCATAGGAATCCCTTTAAAAATGAAGGTTCTAGTGGAAAAAGACATAAACATGGGCATGTAAGGAGAAAAAGACATAAACATGGGCATGTAAGGAGAGAAGGGAAAATGAAGAAGCATAAATTAGATCTTGGAGAGAGAAACCTCCTTGAAGTTGAGTGGATGAAAAAGTTAACATGCATTTCACTCTAAACCAAGGTGTCTCTAAGCCATAGCCATGTGAAATTTTGTATTGTCAATGAGCAACAATGCACAAAATCTATGTATAGCTCACCCCTTTTGCATGAGCATAATAAAAATATCATTTAAATGTTGAAATCTGTCGCTTCCATTTTCTTCCAATTTTATGTCGATCCTATGCTAAATACCACCCCTCTTGTTCTAAGTTCTACCCCAATAACTAGAGGGGGAATCAATAAGGAAAATAACATAGGAATCAAAATATCTTAGGGAAATTCACTGGCCAAGGAAAAATCTGTGAATGGAAAAGGGTAGGAATCTTCTACTCTCAAGGAGAGGAGGGAAGAAAAGATTGGCACACCACCTACAGTTTCTTTAGTTTAAACCCTAATGTAGGAGAATGAAATTCCTATGGAATGAAGAGGGTAGTTTGGTGGACAAGCTACTATGAAAATCATGTTTAGATGTCATGATCTTAGTAATATATATGTCATATATAATTTGCTCAAAGGATATATTTCAATAGGTAGTATGTAAATTTTCACTATTGTAATACAATATTTTAATGATACAAGTTGCAACTATGCTAGTTAGCATTTTTATTATTATGAAAGTATTTTTGGAATTTTTTTTTGTTATAACAATGCAACAGAAACTAATGCTCATGAATATGAGTAAAACATAAAATGAAAGACATGACAAACACACAACCATCATCAATTTTTTATTTGACAAGGAGAAGGGATGTTAAATTCCAAGACTAGTTGTGATATTTAGTTCTTGGTAGCAGATATGGAATTCAAGTATGCAACAATAGCAATATGTAGAGTGATATTCATTCAAATGAAAGTCCAATCCCACCTTCTAATAGAAATATATAGAGCGATATATCCATTCAAATTATAGTCCAAGCCCACCTTCCCACATGCATTCATAATCACTTGATTGGATTATTGTATAATTTTCCATCTATCTTGGTACTTTTTTGGGTGGAAATATACAAGGAATTGGTTTACAGGGCCCATTTTAGTGGTAGGTCCAAATTTAAAGATTTTGGGTCTAGAACCTTCCAGATCCATTTTGAGGAATGAAATGATATTTTGGGGGTCAAACTTTGCAACCATAGCTCTCAACTCCTTGATACTATTCTATACACCGGTACCTTTTCAATGGTGCAAAAATCACCTGAATCAAAGCTCATCTGTGGAATTTGTGCCTCCCACAAGTAGACCTACCTTGATGACCTCCATGGTATCGAGAGGATTCCACATTAACCTGCATTACTCACACATGTGGGGATGGTCATGTGTGAAATTTAAATAATATTATTAAGGTCCAAACCTTATCACTAATTAACGGGTAAGGCATGGAAAAACCCTAACCCTAGATGGCTATTAGGCCATGCTAAATACTATGCCACTAGGAGAAGAGGGGGTTCCATTATTTATTATTGTACTTGTTCCATAGTTGAGAAAATAATATAGGAGTGGGATTTGAGAGAATAACATAGGAGGTATTTAAGATTCTATAGGTCATTCATTCAGGACACAATGTCCTTGCCAACTCCATAGTGAGCTCCCCTTTTGTAATTTTTTTTTATAATTGAACAAAGAGATAGGAGAATTGGCCCCACATTCTAGATATGTTTTCTCCCATTTTGGGTTTCCTAGGATACATATTATGTTCATTTATGTAGATGGTTTGTTCATTTTCTTGTTCTTTCAATTTTGTATTTTAGTTACTATCATACATTTGAGCAATAAGGTAGTGATAATAACTATGAGATCTAAGGAAATAAACCCACATAATAAAATATTTCATCATAAAACAAGATCTATTGTGATGAACATTTCCATAAGAATATCCATTACAGTTTATAAATCATATTGGTATAAGCGTGGTTTTCTTTAGGGTTTTTTGTGGGAATTTACAGAATCTAGGAATTGGCTTAAGAAGGAAGTCATAGACCCCTATCCACGACATATGATTCCATTAATAAAAACCCTCTAGATATAGAAGAAGAGATATTTATGAGGATGAAAGAGAAATTCAATGATATCTCTCACAATTTGGCCCTCCTCATGGCGGATCTACTGAACAAGTCTAGGATTCTCAATGTGGTTGGTGGCTTCAACTTAGAAGTTTGTTTGGATGAGAAATCGGTAGATAATGAAGACCTAGAAAATGGGTCAAAAAATTATCCCTAGAAAGAGAAACCAAGTTCAAGTGCATCACTCCTTCACAACCTCTATTTAAAATGGAAGTGAAAGTGGACATGAATCCATACCAAGGTGAGATAGATGTGGTTAATTTGAATCATTGACCATTTCAATAGTTAGACGTGTATTTTAGTGTCCGTAATATAGATGAAGAGTAGAAATTTTCATTTTCTTGATTGACACTAAAGGGACATGCATTAACCTAGTGGGAAAGCCACACAAAGACAGTTAGGTTGGAGGGTGACCCACCAGTAACTGAGTGGGAGAATTTTAAAACCTTCATTGAGTCCTAGTTCTACCCTATTCGATATCTAGAGGACCAATGGATATGTTGGCATCACTTCATGTAGAGGTAAGGGAAAAGTGTGCAAGAGTACACCACTAAATTTAGGAATATGGTGATCATGTTGGGTATGCCTCCCAAGAACCTAGATGTACTCACGATGTACTTCTCAAATATATGGGGGGTCTGCAAAGTCATTTTCAAAATAAAGTGATGCTCTTAAAACCAAGGACTATTGATGAGGCCTCTACAACCATAGTAAATAGAGAACATAGACCACAAGAAAGGAAATACAAGTGGTTCTAAACAAAAGTACCACCAATATGCTTATAAGGAGGGGAAGAAGAATTTGAAAGGAAAAAACAATAAAATGAAAACCACTGCACATCAATGCAAGGATCGAAATAATCACTGCAACCAATGTAATATTCATGGTAATACCAAAGATAAGTGTTGGAATCGACATCTAGAGATGAATCTAAAGAACCATAAGAAGGATGTCAAGAAGAATAACCTACTAAGAGTGGAATTGAGAAACCAAGTAAAGATAAGCTCAGATTTGGATGAAAATATTGTTTGCACCTCAGTGTAGAAGGAGGGGAAGAAGAAGTTGAAAGGAAAAGGCAAGAAAATGGCAACCACTGCACATCAGTGCGAGGATCAAAATAATTTCTTCAACCATTGTAAAATCAATGGTTATACCGAAGATTAGTGCTGGAATAAACATCTAGAGATGAACCCAAAGAACCATAAGAAGGATTCTGAGAAGAAGAACCTACTAAGAATGGACTCGAGAAGCCAAGTAGAGAGAAGCTCAGATGTGGATGAAAATATTGTTTTCACCTCAGTGCAAAAGGAGGTGAATCTTAGTATCATTGATCACACATAAGAGAAGAGGATGAGAAAATTTTTCCACATGATTAAGATCCGAGTCAAAAATATCAAGGAAGATGCTCTATTTGATTTTGGTTCACAAGACAACATCATCACAAATGATCTAGTCAACAAACTTGGGTTGGACCTCACCACAAATTATCTAGTCAACAAACATGGGTTGGAGGTTCATGATCATCCAAGCCCATATCCCTTGGGATGGGTGAATAAGGATGTAGAGATCAAATTCACCAAATACTGTAAGATCAAGTTTTCTATAAGTGCATATTTTATTGATGAAGTGGAGTTATATGTAGTACCCCTTAACATGTGTGGTGTGGTGTTTGGAATCCACTACATGTATATGAGGTATGTGATATTCATGTGGAGAGAAAACTAGTATTGATTGATCAAGGATGGGAAGTATTACATTATCAATTCACAGAAAGGTAAATCAAATATCTCTCTAGTAAATGCCAACCAAGCCAAAAATTTGATCAGTTCTAGTGAGAGGTATGTATTTATTTTTTAGATAAGTATGCATTTCTTTTTTCACAGAGAATCATCTAGGGAAGAAATTGGTAAGACTAAATCCATCCCATGAGGGATATACAAAAGAGAATAAATGTTAGTTGGAGTAATTGTTGTAGGTGTATAGAGGAGTGTTTCACAAGCATAAAGGGTTTCCACCTTAGAGGGAAGTAGAGAATTATATATAGTTGTTTCTTGACTCCCCATCACCAAATATTGGGTTGTATCGATGATTTGTTAGATCAATTATATCAATCCAAGTACTTCACCAAGTTGGATTTCAAATCAGGATATATCACTATGTATGCATTTGATCTGTAATTTTTTGTGGATATTTCACTAGAACAGATCATCACAATAGATCTAATAAAATACTGAAATCTTTACGATTAAGGTTAATTTCCTTAACACCTCTAGAATATTTAGTTATTGATAAAATATATAAAATGAAAAAAATAGAGAACGGAGAAAGACATTCAAACCATCTATTGGGTTATGAAAAAGGTATAAATATCTTCCTTTTTCCCACAATTCATGATATGATTTTGATTGATTCTTTAGATAGTTAGGGATAGATAGGAAAGAATATGATTAATATGTCTCTTAGGGTTGTTATTAAAGTTTTATTAAATAGATTCTAATTTACGATTGGAATGGTTTGATTTTTTTACAGAATTGGATAAATATCTGTCAAAGATAACCAAAGAGATTTTGGCTATGCGCAAGCTATTGAAGGTTGAAGACATTTTAGGTGCAAAGCAGTTTGAAGATAATACATTTTCTATATTGTAATTTTATAATAATAAAGCAATCCTGAGGATCTTTCGATCCTCAGGATAGATTGATTTACCCAAACTATTGTAATATATAAGAGGGTAATAGATCCAGAAAAATAGAGAAAAAAAAACGCATTCAAGTAATTAGATTCAGAATTGTTCTGCACAAGCAATTTTTGTAAATGTTTTACGAGCCATGGAATCAATGAAAGTTTTGAGTGTTTTTATCATTCATGTTCTTTGAGTTTCTCGTAGCAGTACTTCTGAAGACCGAGGGCCCAGTCTGAAGGAGCTACTGTCTCGTTCTGTAATTGTATCAGTTCGAAGTTTGATTTCTATTTTTTGATTCATATCTCTTTTACAATAGCCAAGGATAAATGCATAAGTGTGTTAATGATTTTATGATTGTTTGCGTATAGAAGACAAACATTTCCATTAGTTTTAATGATTGCCTTTATGATTTCCATTTCTGAAGTTATTGCTTGACAGTTCCTCACATTTTCATCCACACTGTTCCTTTTCCTTAGATTTATGATTGTTGTTCCTTTCGGTTAAAGTTACAATAGTTGTTCCTTTCGACAAAGTTACATTAGATGTCTCTTTCGATTAGATTATAATTGTTGTTTCTTTCCATAGATAGAGTAATTTTTCATTTTCTTTCCAGTAATCAGAATTCATAATTGATAGTTAATTTTTGCAAGTCCTTAGTTAGATTCAATTACTGCTTTCTAGTTAAGTGAATTCAATAGATAAATTAGTTCCTTTCCATTTCATAGCATCTTAGTAATCAGATTTCAATTCCATTTAGTTCTTAGAATCTTTGGTGAACGTTTGAGGAACTTGATTGTTGATGAACTCAGATTGGATTTAGCTACACGATTTTAGGCTACCTACATGGACTTTGCTGATATTCTTGAGATAAAAGATGAATCTCTGGGTTGATAAATTAATGTTAAACTAAGGTTGTTTTTAGGACATCTTTAGACCCCAACACCATCCACAAATAAACACAAGACATGACATGGTAAACCCATTACGGGAAAAAACCCAGCTAGAAGGTGAGCCTTCTCTACTCTCTTTTATCTGGTAAAGAAATGATGCAAGTACAAATAAAGAGGAACTCTCTATGGAGTTTCCTTGGACCTATGGCCTATATGGTTGCTAAAAAATATATCGTCCTCTATTTTTATCATAGAATATCACTCTTATACGTTTTTCTCATCTATGGAACAAGATACAATGGAAAATAATGGAACCCCTTCTCCTCTTAATGGAATGGTATTTAACATAGTCTGATAGCCATCTAGGGATAGGTTATTGAATTCCTCAACCTTCAATTGTGATAAGGTTTTGGATCTTCTAGAATGTTATTAGAAAAACCATTGTGTTTCTAGCCCCACATGTCTAAGTAGTGGAGGTTCACATGGCATCCACTCGCACCAGGGTGATCAATATGGTAGGTCAACTTGCAAGAGGCATCAATTTCTCATATGAACTTTGATTGATGAATGGTCTTCACTGTTGGAAAGGTACCGATGTGTAGAATGTAGAGTCTTCCTAAATCGTAAATCTTGGACAAAAAAATGTCATTTGTGTTGGTTCGTTATATTCTTTGCAGTGAAAGTATAGTCAAGGTGGATCAACTGACAATCAAATTTTGAGGTGGTTGGACTGGGTAAAGACAAAGTCAAAGACATCAACAACAAGTCGAATGTCGAGGTGGATTGATCGGGTAAATACAAAGAAGTCAACCGAAAAGAGGTCAATAGGAAGGCATGTGGAAATCGACTAAAGACTGAATGCTGAACAACTGGTAATTCGACTTGGCAGTCGATTGTAATAGAATATTGATATTAGCGAGGTTTGTAGCCATTGATCTGCGTGGATATGTAACCTTTTTTGGGCACCTTTTCTTTAGGTTTTTTCTTGCTATAAATCCTATAAAGAAGGCATCTTGTAATTATGTAAAAGTTTATTTTAATCTTTAGATGATGAATGAATGATCTCCAAGATTTTTTAATCGTAGAGGTTGTTGGTGATGTAGATGTAAGCCTAATTGGCTGTAGGGTTTTTCTTCTATAAGCAAGAGGGTATGATGTAGATTGTGTCTTAGGTGTGGACCAATGTTAGACATGTAATCTTTTATTATGAATGAATAAGACAAAAATGAGGAGAATGCTCAAGGAATGTTGGTTTTCCCAGTTTGGGTTTCTAGGGTAAAATCTCTATGTACTATGTTTTCGTTGTGTCATTTACTTTCTTATTTAAATATTTCTTCCTCTCTTATGCTAGGTTTAGCGTGGAAGTGTTTCTCATTTCCTAACACGTGGTATCAAATTTTGGCTGAAAAACCTTGTATCTGAACTAAACCCTAGGTTTAGTAAGAGTCGTAAGATATAAATATTTAAAGAATTATGTTAAAGAATGGTGAGCAACTCGAGAATAGAGATTGAAAAATTTAATGGCGAGAATTTTGAGCTTTGGAAAATTAAAATTGAATATCTCCTTTTAGATTGAGAACAATGGAAAAAAAAAAATTCTAGTTACAATGCTAACAGGTATGTCGACGAAATAATGTGAGAAACTCGAGAGAAGAGCAATGAGTATGATTTGAATTTGTCTTGCATATTCAGTACCGTTGAATGTATCAAATGAAGATTTGGCCAAGAAACTTTGGGACAAGTTGGGGAGATTGTACTAGTCGAATTACCTGGTAAATATGTTGTTTCTCAGAAAGAAATTGTATCTTTTGAGGATGAGTGATGGAATTTTGGTGACTGGGCATATAAATGTGTTTAATACCATTATAAGCTAGTTATCTTCTGTGGATATTAAAATAATTGAGGAGGAGATGTGTATTTTTATATTATGTTCTTTGATATACTCCT
>JZKD02S2112457.1:74306-90792 GCA_000966675.3 Picea glauca | reverse complement strand
TAACTTGAAGTAATCATAACTTTGAAGCTATAATGTCTAAAGATATGAAACTTATACACAATGTTCTTTAGTGTGTTTTATACAATTCCTCCAAGTTTCACTACTTGGAACCTCTCAAAAAAGGAGTTATAGCAAAAATGGCATACCTTGTTGAATTCTGGCTTATTCTAGAGAGCAACCTTGTAGAGCGTGCCCCACACAAAATATTTGAGGAATTGATCTAAAACTATTACACAGAATACTGCAGACTATACCCTAACCAACACATTTGGTCTCACTGAATTTGGATTTGTTATTAATAAGTTATGACGTTTTTACCCGAAACACCTGATTTTGACTAATTTCAGGACTGGCCACAAACCCTATTTTCCACAGGGTGTAACTCCCAAAATGCAATGACCCACAAACTAAAATTTTAACCACAGATACTTGGATATATTGAATCACTTTCATAGAAATTTCAGGATCTGAATCATTATAGAAAAAAAAGTTATAGCGAAAATGGTGAGATGACCTGTAAATAACATACCTTAGAAAGCAGCATCAAAAGAATTTATCCTTCCTTGCATTTCGGCCTTCTTTTCTTTACTTTCCTCATAATTTCATCTTAGATATCCTTGGTTACCTCAAACACATATAGATATTCAATATGCTCAAGTGTGATTTTAATGAGAGAGCCTTGCCTCTTATTTATACTATCCAAGTAGCTTCTTTAAAAACATCTTCTAGGTCAGTTGGCCCACTTTCCTTATTTTAGGATTGGGTCCACTTCTAATTTCTCCATTAATTTATTATTGAAATATTTTGTTTTGTATTCACTTTGAATTATAATACACTCATCACTTCACTTTATTATTTACCTTTTAAAATCTCTTAAACCACTTTGACTACTTTGACCTTTTGGGGCTTCTAGATGAATACGAGGGTCCTCCAACTTCGTAAGGCCATAACTCTCAAACCGTGAGGAGTTATGTGAGATTCTACATACCACCAGAAATGGCATGACATGTACTATCCATATAGAATATTATTATCTAAAAATATATCATAACTCATATTGTTACCCATCAAACAAACTTGGGTCCATTACCCAAACCTGGGATCTCCAACTTCTCATGGCCATAACTCTCTAACCATGAGGAATTATATGACGTTCCACATACCACCAAAAATGACATGACAAGAACTATCCATCTAGGACATTTTCCCAGAAAAATTCACTTTCCTTCAGCTCATTATTCCACAATTAAGCATGGGTTCTCTTACTCCACAAAGTGTCTTCCTGTGAGGGCTTTCACCATAAGGGGACCACTCTGGAGTTCATCCATATTTACTTCTTATCAACCATGAAAAAACAATATTGATTCATATTTACATCAAACAATATTGGGTCCATTATGTAAACCTTTGTGCTACGGGGCTTTCTTCAAGGGTTAACATCAATGACAACCAGCTTTAATCAACAAGAAATTCTAAGTGGAAGGGTATACCTAAACCCCCAGTTTAGTCGACAAGAAGATGTTATAAATGTGGTAAATCTAGGCATTATAAAAGACATTGCAAGTCGAAGGAAATTGAATTCATTACAGTATATGACGAGAAGCAGTCGACTAAGAGAAAGACGACTCCAGATAAGGCAGGTGATGTGTACCTAGTGTCGACTAGTACATAGTCAGATTAATATTTTGTGTTGATCAACTCAATATCATCCTATCATATGATACCACATAGAGAATGTTTATGTGAATATAAACAATATGAAGGGGAAGAATTGTTCTTAGGGGATGACTCAACAACCAAAATTGTCGGATGGGGAAAATTTCAACTGATACTGTAGGATGGGAGGAGTAGAACCCTTCTAGGTGTATTACACATTCCGAGTTTGGAAAGAAACCTGATATATTTTAGCAAGATGAGTGATGTAGGGGTGCACACTCTATTTCAGAACTATTTACGCAAGATGGTCAGAGGTGTGATGGTATTAATGAAAGGAGTTCAGATTGGAACCCTATACAAGTTACTAGGGAGTTTCGACTCGGCTGGATGCAACAACGTCGTTGTTTCTGAAGTCCACTTGACTCAGGATAATTAGATTCAAATAGACTCGACAAGTCATCATAAATTCAACCCAACGATGATATGGCACAAGAGTACGAGACACATTGGAAAGAAAGGACTTTGAGCTATGCATAACAAAGGTATGGTTGAAGACTTTCCTACATGTAATTTAGAAGTCGACTTTTGTGAACATTGTATATATGGAAAACAAAGTCAGGTGAGGTTCCCATCTAGAGCGACAGGGGAAAATGGGATTCTAGAGTTGGTTCGAAGTGATGTGTTTGGCCCTGGTACAATTCCTTCACTTGGCGGGTCCCTATATTATGTCTCCTTCATAGATTATTTTTCTAGAAAGACATGGATATATTTCATGAGGAAGAAATCAAAAGTTTTCGAGAAATTCAAAGAGTTTGAAACTCTTGTAAAAAACCAAACAAATAATAAGATTAATGTGCTGAGGAATAAAAATGGTGGTGAATTCTATGGAAAAGAATTTGATCATTTTGTCAAGAAGTGTGGCATAGAACGCCAAAATACCACACCATATACCCCTCAAAAAAATTGAGTTGCTAAGAGAATGAACATAATATTGATGGACAAGGAAAAGATCATGCTCAATGGTGTTGGGATCGCACAAGAATTTTGGGTGAAGGTAGTTGACACTACAATGTATCTATTGAATATGTCTCCTTCGTCAACGCTACTTGAAATGATTCCACATGAGGTATGCTTGGGTAAGAATCCTTCAGTTTCACATATCAAATTATTTTGTTGTGATGCATTTGTGCATGTTCCCAAGGAAAAAAGGAGCATGCTAGACAAGAAGGAAGTCAAATGTATTTTCATTGGATACAAAGAAGGAATGAAAGGATATAAGCTTTGGGATCCTGCATGAAGGGAAAAAATGTGCAATCAAGATGTGGTCTTGGGAGAAGTTGAAAGTCTAAGCATGAAAAAAGTGTTCAAAACAAGAATAATTCTGAGACGGTGCAGTTTGAACTAAGGAACAAAGAAGATGATTCATATGAGTCAACTAAATCAAAAGAAGAGGTGGAACAACTTACCTAGGTTGTAAGGAGGTCAAAATGAATAAGAAAACTAGTTGAAAGGTATAGTCCTCTCGACTTATGTTTTTCATTTGTGTTGATTGCCACTGACGATGATCAAAAGTCGGTCGGGGAGGTAGTCGACTCAGTAGAGGGAAAACTATGTAAGGATGCCATGGTCAAAGGGATGGAATCCTTGTACAAGATTGAGACATGGGACATAGTCAAGTTACCTAGTGGAAAAAATCATGTCAGTAGCAAATGGGTATTCAAGAAGAAGATGAATGCAGTAGTTCAAGTTGAGAAATTCAAATCTTGACTGGTAGTGAAAGGTTATTCCCAAGTCGAAGTATTCGACTTCGGTGATATTTTTACCCTGTCGGAAAATTAACTTCCATTAGAGTAATAATGTCTCTAGATGAAACATTTGATCTGGAAATAGAATATATGGATGTTAAGACAACGTTCCTACATGGGGACCTAGAAGAATAAATATACATGAAACAACCTGAAGGATTTGTAGTAAAGGGCAAGAAATATTTGGTGTGCAAAATGAAAAGATCCCTTTATGGTATAAAGAAATCACCAAGGATGTGGTACCCAAAATTTCAACACATACATCCTTAGTTTAGGGTTTGTGAGAAGAAAATATGATCACTGCATATACTCCAAAGAACAAGGTGGGAATTTCATATATGTAGCATTGTATGTCGATGACATGTTGCTGATTGGAAACAACATGAATGAAATAAAGGAGGTGAAGAATAATATATCCTCCATGTTCGACATGAAGGATATCAGTGCAACGAACTTCAATCTCAGAATGGAGATCAAGAGAGATTGAACATCTAGAAATCTCTGGTTGAACTAGATGAAGTATGTTGAAACAATTTTGAAAATGTTTCAACATGCAAGATTGCAAACCTGTGAAGGTGTCAATTCCTATGGGAGAAAGGTTATTTGTTTAACAATGTCTGAGGAAATAGGAGGAAATAAAGGACATGGCACATGTTCCCTATGCAAGTGTTGTTGGTAGTCTAATGTATGCTATGGTCTGCGCTCGAATAGACATTGCCCATGTAGTGGGAGTGTTGAGTAGATACATGTCAACACCTGGGAAGGAGAACTAGACAATGGTCAAGAGAGTATTCAGGTATTTTCGTGGCACAAAATATTATGTTATATGCTACCAAGGAAAACCTAGAGGTGAGAGTGACTTAAATGTACATGGCTTTGTTGATGTCGAATGGGCTGGAGATCTAGATTGATGGAGGTTGACCAATGGATATGTGTTTAAGATGTTCGGTGGAGAAATTAGTTGGATGAGTAATCTACAAGAGGTCATAGACTTGTCAACAATATAAGATGAATACATGGCAACCACTCATGGAAGAAAAGAAGCAGTATGGTTGCAAAGGATGTGTTCAGGAATCATGTTTGAGTAGAGAGCTATGAAGATAATTTGTGACATTCAAAGAGCAATAATTCTGGAAAAGAACCCTTCTTATCATTATAATACTAAGAACATTGATGTACAATACCATTTCGTCAGAGACATGGTGGAAAGAAACAAGGTGTTACTAGAGAAAGTAGACACATTGGAAAACATAACAACTTGTTTAACCAAATCTATGAGTGTTGTGAAGTTCTCTTGGTGAAAAGAGGAAATGAGCATTGTCTCCCTGGGTATGTAAATAATATTTCATATGTCTCCCGGTTTTAGGAAAGAAAACAACAAGTGGGAGAATGTTGGATTGTTGTATTCTTTACAGTGAACATCTAGTCGAGGTGGATCTACTGAAAATTGAAGTCGAAGGTTTAGGTGGTTTGATTGGGTAAAGAAGTAATCAAAGACATCGACAACAAGTCAAAGGTCGAGGTGTATAAACAGGGTAAATTAAAATAATTCAACTGACAAGAGGTCCACAGGTGGGCATGTGGAAATCGACTGAAGATCAAATAATGACCGACTGGTAGTCGATCGATAATATTACTTGGTAGTCGATTGTAATGAAATCCCAAGATTCATAGGATTTGTAGCCAATGATCTGCATGGATATGTAGCCATTTTTGGGTGCCTTTTCTTTAAGGTTGTTTATGCTAAAAATACTATAAATAATGTGTGGTGTAATGTTGTAAAATATGATTTTAATCTTTAGATGATGAATGGCTAATCACCAAGAGTCTATAATCGTAGAGGTTGTTGGTCATGTAGATGTAAGCCTGGTTGGTTGTAGGGTTGTTCTTGTGTAAGAAAATGGTATGATATCAATTTTCTCTTAGGTATGGACCAATTTTAGACATGTAACCTTGTATTATGAATGAATAAGACAACAAGGATCAAAACATTCAAGGAATGTAGGTTTTCCCAGTTTGGGTTTCTAGGGTAAAATCTTTGAGTACTGTGTTTGTTGTGTCATATACTTTCTTTTTTAAATATTTCTTCCTCTCTTCTACGAGTTTTATCATTGAAGTGTTTCTCATTTCCTAATATTTTTATGCCTCAAAATGGATCAAGAATATTTCCAACTATATTTTGGACCCAAATTTCCAAATTTGGACCAACCGCCGAAATGGTCTTGCAAACTGATTCCTCTAATGTTTCCACCCAAAAAGTAGTGAGATATATGAAAAATAATTTAATGATCCAATMCCTATCATACCTCMCCATTTAGGGATGATTTTGGTCCCCAAAATATTTACTGAATGAGGTGAGGAAATGTTTCCTTTACCTTCTCCATGGAGTACCATTTTTCTTTTCCTAGAAGTTGTCATTTCAACCYAATATTCCAAAGGTCATACTTCCCTTGTCTTGTAGTTCGGGACCGCTTCTAAAAAACTATGTCTTCTTCCAAATCTACCTAATCATCTGGTGATAAATACTATATGGAAGGTAAGACCTCCTTGTCCTCTTGATCCAACATGGAGGGCTCATAGAGTTTGAGATTCTCCACATTCACTACTGAGTAAATGCATGTGTAGGGGGTGGAGTGAGTTTGTAGGAATTATCTCCCCCCTTTTATAATACCTCGAAAGGACCATACCTCAGATCCTTTATCTTCTTACCAGGGTCCTGTAGTCTTTTCTTATTCAACTGTAACCATACTTTGTCTCCCACTTTAAATGTTTTCTCTTTTCTATGTTGGTCATGTCTATCCTTGTACTTTTCCTGTGACATATTCAATGTCTCATGTACTTGAAAGTGGATCCACCTGATATTCTCAAAAAAATTGTATTCCCTTAGTGCATCTCTTGTGAGGTCCTCCCTCACTCCTCCTTGTTGTTCATATACAACATCTAAGGGTGAAGGTGGAAAATATCTAAAGTAAGTTTCAAAAGGGGACTTACCAATAGAAGTGTGGACTTCTCTATTATAAGAGTGTTGTATATAGATCAAATTTTCATCCCAAGACTTTAGATGCTTCTATTTGTAACCCCTAAAAAGATGCACCAAAGTATTTTTGACTACTTCTACCTACCCATCTGTCTGTGTATGGAATGATGTAGAAGTCTTCAACTTAGTGTCCATATTCTCCTACAGCATAGTCGAAAATGCACCAAGAAATATGGTATCCCTATCTGAGATGATGCTCCATAGCATCCCAAACTGCACCTAGACCTCTTCAAAGAACTTATTTGTTGATTCATTTCCAACCATGGTATTTTTACAAGGCACGAGAATGTACATTTTTTTAAACCTGTCAACTACCACATATAGATAGTCATTTCCCTTCCTGGTTGTTGGTAAACCTCCCATAAAATCCATGGAAATGTTTTCCCAAGGTCGAGTGGTTACATGTAAGGGATGGTATAGACCTTGCTTCATGTTGTTGAGCTTGTTTGTACAATAAAGTATACATCCTCTAATATACCATGCTACATATTCTTACATTTTGTGTTATTACACATATCTCTGTAAGTTGGAAACTATCTTCCCAACACAAAAATTTCCTGCAACCTTAGAGGTGTGAGCCTCTCTAATAAGTTCCAATCCTTATCCTTTAGGAACATATATCTTGTCGATATTATAGAGTAAACCATTCTTGAAATGATAGCCATCCTTTCCATCACCTCCTTCTATATGGATTTGTTCTTTTACCTGCTGAAACACCTGCTTGAAGTCCTCATCTTATGTGTATGTCTATTTGTATGCATCATGGGTAAAAGGATCCATGAGCATTAGAGTTCCCAAATATGTAATCTTATATGTGGGTTTCCATGAAAGAATGTCTTACAACTTATTTTTTCTACCCTTCTTATACTTTATGACCAAATGAAATTGTTTTAAAAACCCCATCCACTTGTAATGTCTAGTTGTTTGTAGCTTACTATGGGCATGTAAATATTGTAGTGGTTGGTGCTTTGTGTGGATGATTGTCTTATTTCCCATCATAAAACATTTCCACTTTTGACAACTTGTACGAAGGCATAGAAATCCTTTTCATAGGTATGGTAGTTGAGAATTTCCCCATGAAATACTTCAAAATGATAGCAGACGATCCTTCCTCCTTGCATCAGTACTACTCCCGTGGCATACCCACTTGCATCTATATCCACTTCGAAAGGATTCTGTAAGTTTTTAGTACGAGCAATGGTACTTAACTAATCTTTCTTTTCATCTCATCAAAGTCCTTTTGTTGATTCTTTCCCCACTTGAAACTCTTACCACTAATCGTTATGGCATGGAGTGGTTCAACTATTGCTGAAAATGAAGCTATCAACTTCCTCAAGTATTGTGCTTCTCCAAAAAAACTCCTAAATTTAGTGACATTTGTAGGAATTTTCCATTTTATGATGGCCTCCATCTTTGCGGGATCTATCTTGAGCTCCCCTCCACTGATCACATACCCCAAATACACCAAACATTGTTGAGTGAACTCAATTTCTTGATATTTTCCAGCAGATGGTTCTTTTTTAAGTCTCTAACACCTACATAAGATGTGACATATTCTCCTCCCAGGTATCACTATAAACCAGTATATCATCTAAATAGACAATAACAAATGAATCTAGATAACGACATAAAATATCATTCATTAGTATCATAAATGTAGTTGGTGCATTGCATAAACTGAATGGCATAACCAACCAATCATACAAACCATGCCTTGTCTTGAAGGAAATCTTCCAGGTATATTCTTCTTTGAATCATACATGGTGATATCATGATTTCAAATCCATATTATTGAAATACTTTTCATGCTACAACTAGTTCAATAGATGATAGATCCTTGGCAAAGGGTATTGATTCTTCAGTGTAATCTTGTTTAATGTCTTGTAATTGATATACATTCTCCAAGTCCCATCCTTCTTGGGAAAAATTATGATGGGTGACTTGCAAGGTGAGGTACTTGGTTGAATTACAACCTACTCTAACAACTGATGCAATTTCTTCTTCACTTCATTCACTTCCATAATGAATTCTCTATACATCCTAATATTTGGCAATCGGGAGTCTAGAAATAACTGCATTTCGTGTTCCACTCCCCTCTTGGGTGGTATCCCTTTAGGCTCCTAGAACACTCCTCTGTGTTTATGCAAAAAATCCTCCAATTGTGGTTTTTTTCTCCTTAGTACACCCCTGCATGGATTCCTTCAGTCTCGTTGACTCATAATCAGACTTATTTCTCTTATGAAAATTAAAACATATTTCTTACTAGAACTAATCAACTTCTTGGATTGATTGGAATTTATCAATGAGATATTTGACGTTCCATTATGCACATTGATGATGTAGGACTTCACATCCTTGATTAGTCAGTATTGGTTGGCTCTCCGCATGAATATTTCATCCCTCATATACATGTAAGGGATTCCAAATGCTACTCCACATACATCACAAGGTACTACATCCAATTTCACTTCATCAATAAAATTAACACTTATAGAAAATTTAATATTACACCATTTTGTTACCTTTATCTCTGCGTCCTTTTTTTCCCAACCTAATGGATAAGGGATAGGATTATTTTGAACCTCCAATCCAAGCTTGTTGACCAGATTAATTGCTATGATATTAGCCTATGAACCAAAGACGGATAGAGAATCTATCTTGGTCTTCTTGACCTGAATCTTGATGTGGAAGAGCTTGGTCATCTCCTTCTCTTCCCGGTGATGAAGAATACTCAGATTCACCTCCTTTTGCATATATGTACATACAATATTTTCATCCACATATGAGATACTTTCAACCAGATTGCTTGAATCTTTGGCTAGAAGGTTCTTTTTCTTTCCTTCCTTCTCATGGTTCTTTGGGTTCAACTTTGGATGTAGTTTCCATTTTTTTTCCTCGGTGTGGCCATCAATGTCACAGTGATTGAAATGGTCGTTGGGATATTTACTCTATTGTGCAATGGCTATTGTCTTCTTATCTTTTCCCCCTTTCCACTTCTTCTTCCCCTCCTTAGAATCTTCTTGGTGCTCTTTCTACTTCGAACCACTTGGTCACCCATTCTTTTGGCCTATGTTTTCTAGGTGTTGTGCTTGTACACTAGCCTAGCCTCATCCATTGTCATTGGATTGAATATAATCACTTTCTTTCATACATGAATGTGTAAACCCCATAGATACTTTAGGAGTACATTTGAGTTCTTGGGAGAGATACCCAACATGATGGTCATATTTATGAATTCAGTGGTGTACTCTTGTACACTATGCCCCTTCCTTTTCCTGAAGTAGTTCCACCGGATCCATTAGTACTCTACATACTCAATAGAGTAGAATTGGGACTTGATGAGGGTTTTGAAGTCCCGCCATCTAATTACTGGTAGATCACCCTCTAGCCTAAGTTTTTCCACGTGGCTTTCCCACTAGTTTAAAACATGGCACTCTAACTTTAATCTAGCAAATTAAATCTTCTACTCTTCATCTTTAAGGTGAATGCTAAAATAAACTTCTAGTTGTTGCAACCAATGATTTAGTTTTAATGCATCAATCTCACCTTGATATTTATTTATGTCCACTTTCTCTTCCATCTTGAATAAGGATTGTGAAGGGTTCATGACACTTGAACTTGGTTGCTCTTCTTTGGATTCTTTTAGTGACTCCTTTTCTTCCTAATCTCTCGATTTCCCCTTCAATCTATTCTCTGAGTTAAAGCCTCCATCATATCTAAATGGTCCGAGATTTTTTTCTATAGTCACCATGAGGAGGTTCATATTGCAACTGATTTTGGAAAATCGTGCTTCCAACCGCTCAAATCTCTCTTATGTTGGATCTCGAGGGTTATTATGAATAGACTTGTCTGTCATGGTTAGGGTTCTCTACAACTTCTCTTTAAGTTGATTTCTAGATATTGAAACTTCCCACAAATACCCTGAAAGAAAAACATGCTTTGATACCAATATGATCTGTAAAATTTCATGGATATTCCACTGGAACAATTTGTCGCAACAGATCTAATAAAATACCAAAATATTTACGATTAAGGTTAATTTTGTTAAGACCTACATAATATTTAGTTACTGATAAAATAGATAAAATGTAGAAAAATATAGAATAGTAAAACTTTCACACTATCCACAAATAAACACAAGATATGACTTGTGAAACCCAATACGAGAGAAAACCGAGCTAGAAGTTGAGGTTTCTCTACTCTCTATTCTCTAATAAATAAATGATGCAAGTACAAAGAAAGAGGCACTCTCTATGGAGTTTCCCTTGATGTGTTGCATATATGGATGCTACATAATCTCTCCTCCTCTGTTATGCTCACACAATACCAATATCATATGTTTTTCTTAGCTATGGAATGAGATATAATGAATGAAAAATAATGGAACCCCTTCTTCTCTTGGTGGCCCAGTATTTAACAAAGACCCTTAGCCATCTAAGGATAGGTTTTTGACTTCCTTAACCTTCAATTKTGATAAGGTTTTGGACCTTATAGAATGTTCTTATAAAATACACTATGTGGCTAGCCCYAGATGTCTAACTAATGGAGTTTGACGTGGAATCCACTCGCACCATGGTGATCAATATGGTAGGTCAACTTGCGAGAGGCATAACTTTCTCATACAAACTYTGATTGACAAACGGTATGTTCCATTGGAAATGTATTGACRTGTAGGATTTAGAATACTCCATGATAGTGAGGGTTGGACATTAAAAAAGGTCATTTGATGCCTCAAAATGGCTCTGAAATATTTCTGACTATTTTTTGGACCCAAATTTCCAAATTTGGATGAGACGCCGAAATGGCCCTGCAAGTTGATTCCTCTAATATTTCCACCCAAAAATTAGTGAGATAGATGAAAAGTAATATAATGATCCCATTCGGATCAGAATTAAATAAAAAGACACCTAGAAGACCGCCTTCAAGGAAAAGAAAGGTCTATATGAATGGTTGGTCATTCCTTTTGGTTTATGTAATACACACACTGCTTTTATGTGATTGATGAATGATATATTGAGTTCCTATTTAGATTTCATTTGTAATAGTGTATTTGGATGACATATTGGTTTATATATCTACTTAATAAGAGCATGTATCAAATATCTTGCATGTTTTAGAGACTATGAAAAAACATCAACTATTGGATAACCTTAAGAAATGTGAGTTTTATCAATAGTCATTGGTGTATCTTGGGTATGTGATTGGTGGAGGGAAACTCAAGATAGATCCCTTGAATATGGATGCCATCATAAAATGAAAAATTCATATTAATTTCACTAAAGTTAGGGTAATTATTGGGGTATCTCAGTACCTATAGAAGTTCATAACATCCTTTTTAGTGGTAGTTACACCACTCCAGTGGTCTCAATGCAAGGAGGTAAGTCGATATGCTATCATTCTAAAATGTTTCATGGGGGACTCTTGAACTACCCTACATATGATAAGGAACTCTATGCTTGGGTTAAAGATATTAATAAGTGGAAGCACTATCTGATGGGAAATGAAACAATTATCCACACTGATCACTAGCCATTGCAATGTCTACGTGCCTAGAGTAAGCTTCAACAAAATAGTCATTACAATTGCATAGGGTTTTTGAGGTAGTTTCATCTAATCATGAAATATAAGAAGGGAAGCACTAATAGGTTGGAAAGCATTCTTTAAATGCCACCCACATCAAATATTATATATTTTGGAACTCCTATGCACATTAATCCTTTTACCCATGGTGCATACAAAGAGACATACACAGAAGATGAGGACTTCAATGAGGCATTTCAATAGCTACATGCCCAAATTTGTGTAGAAGAAGGTGACAAAAGGGATGAATATCATCTCTAGAATGGGTTTTTATACAAGCTAGACAAGATCTATGTTCATAAAGGTGAAATATTGCATCTTCTCAAAGAGGCTCAGACCTACAAGGTTGTAAGACATTTTAGTGTTGGTAAGATAGTTTCCAACTTACAAAGGTATGTGTATTGGCCCAAAATGAAATAAGATGTAGCTCAGTATATTAAAGGATGCATACTTTGTTGTAATATCAAGTCTAGTCATATAAAGGAAGGTTTATACCATTCCTTACCGACACCCATCGACCTTGGGAAAGCATTTCCATTGATTTTACTGGTGGTTTTCCAACAACTAGAAAGGGACATGACTATTTTTTTGTGGTAGTTGATAGGTTCAACAAGATGTGCATTCTTATATCTTGTAAAAATACTATCAAAGGATAATAAGCAACAAACATTTTCTTTGAATATGACTAAGTGCACTTTGAGATACCAAGTAACATCATTTCAAATATGCATACTACATTTATCGATGCCTTTTGGACTACAATTTGGCAAAAGATGGACACCAAATTGAAGAGGTCTACAAAATTCCATCCAAAGACAGATGGACACATAGAATTAGTCAATGGGACTTTGGTTCATATTTTGAGGGGTTACAATCAGAAGCATCCAAAGACCTGGGATGCAAATTTGATATATATTGAACACTCTTACAATAGAGTAGTCCATACTTCTATTGGTAAGTCCTCTTTTGAAACTTGCTTTGGGTATATACTACCTTCACCCTTGGATTTTATCTATGTGTAGCAAGGAGGAGTGTGGGAAGATGTCATAAGAGAAGCATTTAAAAATGATAAATTTGTTAAAAATATTAGGAAGATCCATTTTCAAGTGCATGAGACATTGAAGAAGACATAGGAAAGGTACAAATCTTGACATGATCAACATATAACTGAGAAAAAATTCAAAGTGGGAGACAATGTTTGGTTACAATGGAATAAGGAATTGATACAAGGTCCTGGTAAGAGGATCAAAGATCTACGATATGGTCCTTTTAAGGTATTGGAGAAGGTGGGTAACAATTCCTGCAAACTCAATCTACCGCCTTACATGTGCAGTTACTTAGTAGTGAATGTGGAGAATCTAAAACCTATGAGATTTCCATGTTGGATCAAGAAACTAAGGAGAAGGTACTGCCTACCATAGAGGACATAGAACCATAATATTAGATACATTTGGAATAATATACAATTTTTCAAAAAAATTCCAGAACTACCAGATAGGGGCAGCATGACCTTTGGTAGATTGGGTTGAAAGGACAACTTCCAAGCAAGGAAAAATGGTACCCCAAGGAGAAGGTAGAGGAAAAACTTACTCACCTCATTCAATAAAAGATTTTGGGAAACAAAATCCTCCCTTAAAAGGGAGGTATTATTTGGATTAGATCCTTATATAATTTTTCATCTATCTTGGAACTTTCTATGTGGAAAATTTGGAGGAATTGTCTTGAAAGGACCATTTTAGTGATATGTCCCAGTTTGGAGATTTGGGGTTTGGAAACTTCTAGATCCATTTTGAGGCATCAAATGGAAATTTTTGGGGTCAAATATTTGTGATCTTAGCTCCCATCCCCTCAATGTTGTTCTACATACCAACACCTTTCCAACAGTGTGAAAATCACCGCAATTGGATCTTGGATGTGGAAGTGATGCCTCCCACAATTATACCTACCTTATTGAACACCATGGTATAGAGTAGATGCCACATCAACCTCCATTAATTACACATGTGGGGTTAGTCACATGTGCACTTTCAAGAATATTATAGAAGGTCCAAACTTTATCACTAATTGAGGATTAAGGCATCCAAAAACCCTAACCCTAGATGTCTATCAGGATATGTTAAATATTGGGCCACTAGGAGAAGAGAGAGTTCCATTATTTAGTATTTCACTTATTCCATAATTGAGCATAGCATCTAGGAGTGATATTTGAAAGAATAACGGAGGAGGAATAATATTTTGTAGCAGTCATTTAGAACACAGTATCATAGGAAACTCCATAGTGAGTGTTCCTTTCTTTGTATTTACTTTTCATATTAACTAAATAAAATAAAGAAAAACATATGCGTCACCTTCTAGCCAGGTTTTCTCGCATTTGGGTTTCCCATGATAGATATTGTGTTCATTTGTGAGTATGGTGTGCTCATTTATTATTCTTTCTTTTTAAGCTTTCATTTTTTATCATGCATTTAAGCAATAAGCTAGTCATAATAAATATAGGCTCTAAGGAATTAAACCTACATAAAAATATATTTTAGTGTAATACAATATTTGTTGTGATGAAATATTCCAATGGAATATCCATGGTATTTTCTAGATCATCACCACTTGATGGTCAATAAATGTCCCTTCACTTCATTTACTTAAAGGAGATGATGGATTCTCCAATATTACTTTATGATTTTATACACAATATTACAAATATGGGGTGAGAAGACACACAAGAATACAAATATGGGGTGATAAGATACACAAGAAGACATTGAACATAATGGGATTTAGATGTCATGTATTTTGTTTTGATTTTCTTCAATGAAGATAAGATGATGGACATGACTTTGCAATTTTATACACAATATTACAAATATGGGGTGATAAAACACACAAGAATACAAATATGGGGTGATAAGATACACAAGAAGACACATTGAACCTAATGGGATTTGGATGTCATGTATTTTGTTTTGGTTTTCTTCAATGAAGACAAGATGATGGACATGATTGATGTTATGAGTAGGAATAGTATTGTAGAGTGCTTAAGGCATGGAAATACATTAATCATAATGTCTTAAAAGCACTATTGGTAGGTGCATACATGCCTAGAATTTGATATTCAATATAACTTTTTTTCTTTTTGAAAACATATTTGACAATTGTTCAAAAAAATTGACATGTCAAAAATTACATAAAAATTCTTCAACCATAAATTCGATGTTCAACAACTTAGCTATATAGAATAAGGGTAAGTTTCCAAGGATTATTTCCCACCTAGTTCCGCCATTGGAATAACTAGACCACCTATAGTAGGCGGTCCGCAAGCCTCTCTTTAGAAATACACGTCTCCTGGGTAATACACGTATCTAAGAGGGCGTTGGGTCAACATACCCCATCCTAGTGTGTAATAGAGAGGTAGGCGTTAGCTTTTTCACGTATTCACTTATATAATGCAATAAGGAAATAGTGTGAGAGTGAAAATAAGTAGAATTTAAAAGAGATTTAGAATAAAAATAAAATGCAATAAGGAAATAGTGTGAGAGTGAAAATAAGTAGAATTTAAAAGAGATTAAGAATAAAAATAATAATATTATGAGGGTAAGTTTCCAAGGACTATTTCCCATAAAGTTCAATGCTACTGGAGTGAAAATAAGTAGAATTAATTTAAAAGAGATTTCGAGTAAAAATAATAATATTATGAAAGTTGTAAACTCATCAAGCTATTTTATGTGCGAACCATATCGGATTTGTCAATGGTTATGGAAACCTCTTATAAGTTATACATACACAAAGTATCCGGCTTATGATTTTTAGGGTCGTATATTTATGCATCCTTTTATTTATGATGAACGTTGGTAATATTCACTCATTGATTTAATCTCCACCTAAAAAATAAGAATATATATATTCTTATTTTTTAGGTGGAGATTAAATCAATGAGTATATATATATATATATATATATACACACTATGGTAGGTGGTCACAATTAAGAAACACATAGTAATTAGTACAAATAACTCCTTATGATTTTTAGGGTCGTATATTTATGCATCCTTTTATTTATGATGAACGTTGGTAATATTCACTCATTGATTTAATCTCCATCTAAAAAATAAGAATATATATATTCTTATTTTTTAGGTGGAAATTAAATTAATGAGTATATATATATATATATATACACACACTATGGTAGGTGGTCACAATTAAGAAACACATAGTAATTAGTACAAATAACTCTTGTCTCCATCTATAATTAAGTAATACAAAGTAACTAGTACAAGTAATTTTGGTATCCATCTATAATGAATAGTGGATCACATCATGGGTTGTTATTTTGGAGGTTAGATAATTTCATTAATGGAGTAGGTTAAACTTGAAAATGAAATGGTGGATAGCGCTTTCAATTTTCAATC
>JZKD02S2112457.1:59140-74256 GCA_000966675.3 Picea glauca | reverse complement strand
CCATCCAAAGACAGATGGACACATAGAATTAGTCAATGGGACTTTGGTTCATATTTTGAGGGGTTACAATCAGAAGCATCCAAAGACCTGGGATGCAAATTTGATATATATTGAACACTCTTACAATAGAGTAGTCCATACTTCTATTGGTAAGTCCTCTTTTGAAACTTGCTTTGGGTATATACTACCTTCACCCTTGGATTTTATCTATGTGTAGCAAGGAGGAGTGTGGGAAGATGTCATAAGAGAAGCATTTAAAAATGATAAATTTGTTAAAAATATTAGGAAGATCCATTTTCAAGTGCATGAGACATTGAAGAAGACATAGGAAAGGTACAAATCTTGACATGATCAACATATAACTGAGAAAAAATTCAAAGTGGGAGACAATGTTTGGTTACAATGGAATAAGGAATTGATACAAGGTCCTGGTAAGAGGATCAAAGATCTACGATATGGTCCTTTTAAGGTATTGGAGAAGGTGGGTAACAATTCCTGCAAACTCAATCTACCGCCTTACATGTGCAGTTACTTAGTAGTGAATGTGGAGAATCTAAAACCTATGAGATTTCCATGTTGGATCAAGAAACTAAGGAGAAGGTACTGCCTACCATAGAGGACATAGAACCATAATATTAGATACATTTGGAATAATATACAATTTTTCAAAAAAATTCCAGAACTACCAGATAGGGGCAGCATGACCTTTGGTAGATTGGGTTGAAAGGACAACTTCCAAGCAAGGAAAAATGGTACCCCAAGGAGAAGGTAGAGGAAAAACTTACTCACCTCATTCAATAAAAGATTTTGGGAAACAAAATCCTCCCTTAAAAGGGAGGTATTATTTGGATTAGATCCTTATATAATTTTTCATCTATCTTGGAACTTTCTATGTGGAAAATTTGGAGGAATTGTCTTGAAAGGACCATTTTAGTGATATGTCCCAGTTTGGAGATTTGGGGTTTGGAAACTTCTAGATCCATTTTGAGGCATCAAATGGAAATTTTTGGGGTCAAATATTTGTGATCTTAGCTCCCATCCCCTCAATGTTGTTCTACATACCAACACCTTTCCAACAGTGTGAAAATCACCGCAATTGGATCTTGGATGTGGAAGTGATGCCTCCCACAATTATACCTACCTTATTGAACACCATGGTATAGAGTAGATGCCACATCAACCTCCATTAATTACACATGTGGGGTTAGTCACATGTGCACTTTCAAGAATATTATAGAAGGTCCAAACTTTATCACTAATTGAGGATTAAGGCATCCAAAAACCCTAACCCTAGATGTCTATCAGGATATGTTAAATATTGGGCCACTAGGAGAAGAGAGAGTTCCATTATTTAGTATTTCACTTATTCCATAATTGAGCATAGCATCTAGGAGTGATATTTGAAAGAATAACGGAGGAGGAATAATATTTTGTAGCAGTCATTTAGAACACAGTATCATAGGAAACTCCATAGTGAGTGTTCCTTTCTTTGTATTTACTTTTCATATTAACTAAATAAAATAAAGAAAAACATATGCGTCACCTTCTAGCCAGGTTTTCTCGCATTTGGGTTTCCCATGATAGATATTGTGTTCATTTGTGAGTATGGTGTGCTCATTTATTATTCTTTCTTTTTAAGCTTTCATTTTTTATCATGCATTTAAGCAATAAGCTAGTCATAATAAATATAGGCTCTAAGGAATTAAACCTACATAAAAATATATTTTAGTGTAATACAATATTTGTTGTGATGAAATATTCCAATGGAATATCCATGGTATTTTCTAGATCATCACCACTTGATGGTCAATAAATGTCCCTTCACTTCATTTACTTAAAGGAGATGATGGATTCTCCAATATTACTTTATGATTTTATACACAATATTACAAATATGGGGTGAGAAGACACACAAGAATACAAATATGGGGTGATAAGATACACAAGAAGACATTGAACATAATGGGATTTAGATGTCATGTATTTTGTTTTGATTTTCTTCAATGAAGATAAGATGATGGACATGACTTTGCAATTTTATACACAATATTACAAATATGGGGTGATAAAACACACAAGAATACAAATATGGGGTGATAAGATACACAAGAAGACACATTGAACCTAATGGGATTTGGATGTCATGTATTTTGTTTTGGTTTTCTTCAATGAAGACAAGATGATGGACATGATTGATGTTATGAGTAGGAATAGTATTGTAGAGTGCTTAAGGCATGGAAATACATTAATCATAATGTCTTAAAAGCACTATTGGTAGGTGCATACATGCCTAGAATTTGATATTCAATATAACTTTTTTTCTTTTTGAAAACATATTTGACAATTGTTCAAAAAAATTGACATGTCAAAAATTACATAAAAATTCTTCAACCATAAATTCGATGTTCAACAACTTAGCTATATAGAATAAGGGTAAGTTTCCAAGGATTATTTCCCACCTAGTTCCGCCATTGGAATAACTAGACCACCTATAGTAGGCGGTCCGCAAGCCTCTCTTTAGAAATACACGTCTCCTGGGTAATACACGTATCTAAGAGGGCGTTGGGTCAACATACCCCATCCTAGTGTGTAATAGAGAGGTAGGCGTTAGCTTTTTCACGTATTCACTTATATAATGCAATAAGGAAATAGTGTGAGAGTGAAAATAAGTAGAATTTAAAAGAGATTAAGAATAAAAATAATAATATTATGAGGGTAAGTTTCCAAGGACTATTTCCCATAAAGTTCAATGCTACTGGAGTGAAAATAAGTAGAATTAATTTAAAAGAGATTTCGAGTAAAAATAATAATATTATGAAAGTTGTAAACTCATCAAGCTATTTTATGTGCGAACCATATCGGATTTGTCAATGGTTATGGAAACCTCTTATAAGTTATACATACACAAAGTATCCGGCTTATGATTTTTAGGGTCGTATATTTATGCATCCTTTTATTTATGATGAACGTTGGTAATATTCACTCATTGATTTAATCTCCACCTAAAAAATAAGAATATATATATTCTTATTTTTTAGGTGGAGATTAAATCAATGAGTATATATATATATATATATATATACACACTATGGTAGGTGGTCACAATTAAGAAACACATAGTAATTAGTACAAATAACTCCTTATGATTTTTAGGGTCGTATATTTATGCATCCTTTTATTTATGATGAACGTTGGTAATATTCACTCATTGATTTAATCTCCATCTAAAAAATAAGAATATATATATTCTTATTTTTTAGGTGGAAATTAAATTAATGAGTATATATATATATATATATACACACACTATGGTAGGTGGTCACAATTAAGAAACACATAGTAATTAGTACAAATAACTCTTGTCTCCATCTATAATTAAGTAATACAAAGTAACTAGTACAAGTAATTTTGGTATCCATCTATAATGAATAGTGGATCACATCATGGGTTGTTATTTTGGAGGTTAGATAATTTCATTAATGGAGTAGGTTAAACTTGAAAATGAAATGGTGGATAGCGCTTTCAATTTTCAATCTCGATGCTATTCGTTGGAGCGTAGTTACATATTCTTCTTTTAATAATCAATATGGAAAGAAGAGAGTTGTTCAACATTGAATTAAACAAGGAGAATTTGGGTCGCAGAGGATTGAGTGCACAACAAATGAGGCAGATGAGATACTTGAGGAGAAATTACATAGCCTATGAGTGTTGTAGGAACAAAACTATATTTCCTAAACATCTACCTTAAAGTGAATTGAATACAATATGAAGAGAAGAGTAGTAATATACTCAACAAAAATTATAAGAATGGACGCTAGATATAAATCGTTTAATAATGTGAGCTTTCACCCACTAGATCTAACACAGACACTAATATTTTGACTTCCAAGCTTCAAAGGAGTCTTATGGTTCTAAGTTATAACGAATTTGAGTTGATATCCCCAGTCAGTGGTGACTTAAAAGTAAGCCACAGGTAACAAGTTGGTAATTTCTAATGGCCATCATCAAATAAAACCATTCATTGTCGAACAATAGTTGGTGAGTGCAACTTGACTTGATTTATTTTTGCTTAGTTGGGATTTTGTAACCACCTTGTATACTCCTCTTCCACTTTCATTGCTTCCAATTTATTTCTATCGTCGATGAATCATATGAACCCATTTCATTCTCAATTCAAGGACAGGTGAATAAAAAGTTAACAAACAAGGAAAATAACACTAGAATAAAAATGTGTCATGCAAATTCACAAACCAGTGAAAAGTAGGCAAATAACACTAGAATAAAAATATGTCATGCAAATTGACAAACCAGTGAAAAATAAGCAAAGAGAAAGGGATGGACATATTCTTATCTCATGGAGGGAGAAAACAAAATATTGGCACATAGTCCATGATTTCTTTGGCTCAATTCTTTGCATAAGAGGAGGATATTCCTTTGGAGAAAGAGGGTATTCTGGTCAACAAGATACGACTCAAATTATGTTTAGAATTGATAATCTTATTATATATATGTTTAGACATAATTTGGTAAAAAATATCTTTCAATATATATTATGT
This sequence comes from Picea glauca, assembly GCA_000966675.3. Lineage (NCBI taxonomy): Eukaryota > Viridiplantae > Streptophyta > Pinopsida > Pinales > Pinaceae > Picea > Picea glauca. The sequence continues at coordinate 69,700 of JZKD02S2112457.1, read as the reverse complement.
AATATTTCACCACCGTAATAAAATATTTTGATGACACAAATCATATCTATGTTCATTACAATTTTAATTATTATAAATGTGTTTTTATGTATTTTTTGGTTATTTTTCTATAGAAAAAAATTGCATGGTTAAAGTTTAGAGAACATGAGAAATTTTTAATAGTAAAATTCATGAAATTCACATATAGCATATAGCAACACAGAATAAAAATTTACACTTATCATAATTATAAGTAAGAAATAAAATGAATAACATTAAAAAAACATAACTATCATTAAATCTTCAATTGACAAATAGAAAGGATGTCAAATTCCAGACCTATTTGTGATGTTTACTGGTTGGTAATAGATATGCATATGTAATGTAATAAGCATTCAAATGATGTGCAAACCGAACCTTGAGTGTGATCTTTAGTGGTTAGTAACATATATGCATATGTATTTTAATAAGCATTCAAATGATAGTCCAAAACCTTTAGTGTGAATTTGTAATTTCCACTTATTGGTCGGTGGATGTCCCTTCTCTTCATTTACTTCTAGGGCATGAGGGATACTCCAAGATTTGACAAGCAACAATTTTGATTTTACACACCATTCTCAAAATATGGTGTGATAAGATAAATGGGAAGACATTGAACCCTATGTCTGTTCGACGCAGGCACTTTGCATCCATGATGATGAGCTAATCGACATGCTTGATGTTATGGCTAGGGATGGCACTATTAGTACTTTAGGCGCATAAAGGCATTGAAGATAGTGTCTTAAATGGATTAATGGTAGGTGCATATTGGGATAGAATTTGTCATTCTATAGAAAGTTTTTCACTATGAAAATGTGTTTGACAAATGCCTACAAAGAAAAAGAAAATGTGTTTGACAAATGCCTACAAAATTGGCAGGTTGAAAGTGACAGTTATAAAATTATTAAATCATCAATTTGATGTTTAGTGGTTGATGTAAGCCATCATCAATATTGATAGTTGTATGGAATAAGTCCAAAACACCTAAGATTTATTTCCCATAAGGTTTCAATGCAAGTAGAGTGAAAATAACTAATATATAAAAGAGATTAAAGATAACAATAATGATATTATGAAATTTTGAAACCCATACAGTTATTTCATGAGTGAGCCCTATTGAGTTTGTCAATGGTCATGAAAATCTCATAAAAATACACTAAGTATTTGGCTTATGATTTTGAGGTTTAGATACATATGCATATTTTTATGTACGTTGGCTACGCTATTGGATAGTTTCATCCATTGATTTAATCTCCATGAAAAGTAAGAATATGTAAGTAAATAATAGTTATGTATATTGTTTTAGGTGGCCATAATTACAAGCAAGAAACATACATTAATTAGTACTAGTAACTTTAGTCTCCAATAATGTATGGAGGGCTACCACATTGGTTTGGATTTTAGAACTAATCTCATTAATGGAGTTACGAGAGCATAAAATGAAATGATGGATAACTTATTTCAATTTATAATCCTATTGCCACTCACTAGAGCATAACCATGACTTTTTTTATTAATTAATTTAGAAATAAGAGTTTTTCACTGCTAAATTACAGTAGGAGAATTTGGGTAGTAGAGGATTGAGTATAGAATAAATTAGGTAGTTGATATAGGTGAAGAGAAATTACATGGATTATGGCTATTTTATGGGAAAAACTAGATTTTCCAAACATCAAATTTGAATGTGCATTGAATACAATTTAAAGAGAATTGTAGTAATATAATCAACAACTGTAAGGATGGATGCTACAGAGAAATCGATTGATGACATTATCCTGCTCCCACTAGATCTAACATGGACACCAACATTTTGTCTTCTAGGCTCCAAATGAGTCTTCTAGTTCTAATTTCTAATGGATTTGAGCCGAGACCCTAGTCAGTGGTGACTTGAAAGTGATCCATGGGAAACAAGTTGGTAATTACTAATGACCATCGACAAAGAAAATTGTTCATCGTCGAACTACAATTGGTGAGTGGAACTAGACTTGATTCCTTTATCTTTGGTTGGGATTTTTGAACCACCTTGTATACTCCGGTTCCCCTTGCATTGCTTCCAATTTATTTTCATTTCGAATCAATTCTACACCAAAAGTTTCCTCTTCTTTCTTATTTCTATCTTGGTAACTAAAGAGGAACTAAATAAGGAAAATAATGTAGGAATATGGATATGTCAAGAAAATTAATCAATGAGGGTAAAATTAGTGAAGGTAAAGAGATAGGCATCTTCTACTCTCAAGGAGAGTGTTGGAATATTCACCAATACTAAGAGGGGTGGTGAATCAATATTGAGCACATTTTACAACTTTTAACTATAACATGTAAACATCAAGCTATTAACAATTTGTCACTTATGATTTCATTTAACATTTTGTGAAAATATAACCATAAACAATACCATTCAATAATACATCACATAATGCACACTGCACATGAGATTTTTACATGGAAACCCAAATGGGAGAAAACCAAAAAAAAAATTCTTATATATCAGAAGGTTACATTCATAGGAAAAACCATCTTCTAAAATTATCTAGCATCAACTAGAAGGAGGCACCAACCCCCTGTTTATAGGCTCCAACCTAAAGCAAGCTACAACTCCCTAAATTCTCCATATCCAACTAGAAGGAGACTCCAACTACCTAATTTATAGGCTCCAACCTAAAGGAAGCTATGACTAACTATATTCTACAAAATCAAATGGAAGGAGGATACAAACCCCTTTCCTTGTCCCTTCCTACCTCCCTAAAATATAAATGGGGACTCGAGTTGTCACTGATAATCAACATGTCATTGTCACTGATAATCAACCCTTCACTTCCATTGATAATAAACCTATCATTGTAACTATCATTGATACCGATACATAATCATCATCAAAACCATAACCATTCACATAAACCATATGCCAATATCACCAAGAAAATATCTCAAAACATATTCCCAACATCACCAAGATATGCCTCAAACCATGTATCAAGCATGTGCCAAAATATGTCTCAATCATGTGCCATAACATCCATGATAAACTATAAACCATGTACCAAAGATATACCTCAAATCATATTCCAAAAATCATCAACATATGTCTCTAGCCATGTGCCAAAGACTCTCCAAGATATTCCTCAATCATATACCATAATCATCAATATTCAACCCTCAAAACATACATAAAGAAATACATTTCATTCTATAAGAACCATACTGCATTAGATCTATGATCATCATACCTTCCTCAACTTCAGCATCAAGAGAAGGGCTCCTTCAAAAAAAATTCACAGATCCACTACTCATACATTTTCAACCAGTGGACATCCGCGCTTTGCTTCACTGTGACCTGCATACATCCGCTCTTTGCTAAATTGTGATGCATGTAAATCTGCTCTTTGCTCCAATGTGACCTATGGATCACCTTAGAAATATGATCTTTGATCCACTATGACCTGCATACATCCACATTTTGGTCCATCGTGACCCACATACATTCTCACTTTGCTCCACTTTAACCCGTCGATAACCTCATAAATCTGCACCTTTCTCCACTACAACCTATAGATAACCTCAGAAAACTAGTATAGTCACCTCTTTATCTCATTAACCTCCTTTATTCTAAGCCATATTTTCTTTTTTGAGATCTCCAATCCTCCTAGCACAAGTGTAGACCCACGTATGCTAGCTCCATTCACAAAAAATCACTTGATTTTTTCATCAAATGAGAGGTTCTTGATGTGTATTTATACTTTTCCAAGTGCCTCCTTTACTTGAATTTAAGGACGACATGTAAATTCTTGTTGCAACAACTTCTCTTCTTTAATTAATTTTGGGGCTGACTTGTAACCTCTCACCCATACTTCGGGGCTTCATCTTTAAGAGGGAATAAATTCTCAACCACGAGGAACCACATGATGTACCACCTACTGTTGGAACTGACATGACGAGGACTATCCATCTATGAGGGTTTTTCATGTATTTTCAATGTCCCTCAACCTTTTTTCCCTCAAACAACTTATGGCTTCATGAACACACCTTCGGGTCTTCTTGTAGAATTCTTGAAAGAATCTTCATATGAATGCCATTCTTAAAGCTACACAATAAGGGGACCACTTTGAAGACTTATTCAAATACACCCATTACTTCAAGACACTTCTAGAATTCTTCTAGATTTGACATCAACGATATCCAATTTTCCAATAATCTCCCTATTTGGCATTAATGGAAACACACATATTTGTCCCTCTATGACCAGTTCTCCCCCTCTCTTGATGCACTCTCCCCATCTTTATGATTTTTTCTTTCTCCCCCACTTTGACATCAATGAAAATGGATAACTCCCCCTAATGATTTCTCTCCCCCTGTCTTTCGTTTTTGTTGCAAAAATTCCATCTAGATCATTGTGGGGAAGAAACTAATTCAAGTTTCTGTCGAATATACTCAAATGTCTCTCTTGGGAGAGGTTTTGTGAAGATATCTACAATCTGTTCTTTTGTCCCAATTCACTCTAACATGATATTATTTTCTATAACTTGTTCCCGCAGAAAGTGAAACTTAATAGGAATATGCTTGGTCTTGGAATGCATCATTGGATTCTTGGAGATACTTATAGCATTAGTATTGTCACAAAATATTGAGATAGGCACATCATATTTTAGCTCTATGTCTTCAAGGTTTTGCTTCATCTAGAGTATCTAAGTACAACATGGTGTTGCTAAAATATATTATGCTTCTTACTTAACTAGGATACCAAAAAATCACCCAAGTAGAAATATTGTCCACTAGTACTTATTTTTTTATCAATGCTTCATGCCCAATATGCATCTATGTAGGTGACCATAGTCATATCATTGTCTTTTGGATACCATAATCCAAACTCTGTTGTTCCTTTAAGATATTTGAAAATCCTCTTTACTTCCATAACATGATTTTCCTTCAATGCTTCTTGAAATCTTGCAACCTGTCCAACTGCTTGCATCACATTTGGCATTAAGGTTGTCAGATAGAGTAGGATTCTAATCATTGATCTATAGAGTCTCTGATATGCATCCTTGGATTCATCATCTTTGCTCAACTTGAAACCAATTACCATAAGAGTACTTATGAGTTTGCAATCTTCCATTTCAAACTTCTTTAGCATATATTTGATGTCCTTGGTTTGAGAAATGAAAATATCTTCATATAGCTGATATATTTGGAGTCCCAAAAGGAAATTCAACTCACCAAGTAAGGACATTTCAAATTCATACTGCATGTCTTTGGAAAAATTCTTAATCATCCTTTCATCGTCACTTCCAAAGATGATGTCATCCACATACACTTCCATAATAAGTATGTTGTCCTAATCCACTTTTATGTAGAGATTACTATATGCATTTCCTTTTATGAATCCTTGTTGTTGTAAGTACCTGTCCAGTCTTGAATACCAGGATCTAGGGGCTTGCTTGAGTCAATACATAACTTTCTTCAATATGGAAACATAGGACCTTTGATAGCAGAAACCCTTATGGATGTTCAATATATAATTCTTCTAATTATCCATTTAGAAATGTTTATTTCACATCCATATGTTATACTTTGATCCTTTTAGAACATGCATAGACAAATATCATTTTGATTGCTTCCATTCTGAAAATGGGAGAAAACATTTCTTCAAAATATAATCATTCATCATGAGCATATCCTTTGCATACTAGCCTTTCCTTATTTATGTTTACCTGTCCATCTTCATTTAGTTTGTTTCTGAACACCCATTTTGTACCAATCACATCCAATTCCCATGTCTCAATCTTCTCTATTTGATTAAATTCTTCTTCAATATCCTTGATCCAATGTTCATCATTGTTGGATTCCTCAAATATTGTAGGTTCAACTGTGGATAGTAGTGTTAAGCATCATTGTTCTAGTGTACATACCTGTTTACTTCCTCTGGTTTCTATTCCTACATTTTTTTCTCCAATAATTTGTTCTAGTGGATGATTCTTCTGAACCCGATGGTTAGGTGTCTTGGAAGGTATTTGAAAATATTGTTGGTTGTTTTATTATTTTTCTTCTTCTATTTTCTTCTCTTGTTGTTGTTTTTGTTCTTTTTCTTCTTCTTGTTATGTCTCTTCTTCTTTTAGTAATTCTTTTCCTTCCTTCTCTTTTGAATTTATTCTTTCTTCTCTAGTCTTCAACACATCTGTTTCATCAATATTTACATTGATGCTTTTCACTTTTTTTTTGAGTCCTAGTTTGTAACATTTGTATGACTTGATTTTTCTTGAGTATCCAACTAGTATGCCTTTATCAACTCAAGAGTCAAAATTTTCAATTCCGTTATCTTCTTTTTTATGTAACATTTTCTTCCAAACACTCTAAAGTGCTTGGTGTTAGCCAATATTCCCTTCCATATATCATATGGAGTTTTACCACTATTACTTCTAAGCATTCCTATGTTCAAGACATGAACGGTTGTATGTACTAGTACCCAAAACATATTACTCAACTTGAAATATTTCAACATGGTTATGACCATCTCCTGTAGAATTGTTTTCTTCCTTTCAATGAATTCATTTTACTGAGGTGTCCTAGATACTGAGAATTGACTTTTTATTCCATGATATTCACAAAAGTCCATGAATTCTATTGATGTGAAATCACCTCCATTATCTGATCTCAAGAACTTTGTTTTCAAATCCATCTCATTTTCAACCATCTCTTTGAATATCCTAAAAGATTCCAATGCCTTTGATGTTTTCTTGAGAAAACATACTGCAGTCATTCTTTTGAAATCATCAATAAGTAGCATGAACTATTTTTCACCACATAGCCCTTTTGTTCTCATCAGCCCACATAGATCGGTGTGTACAATGTCCAATAGTTTTTTTGTAGAGTATTATTTTGTTCTGAACTCAATTCTTGTTTGTTTTCCATGTAGACAATGCTTGCACATAGTATTTTCTGGTTTTGAAATTTCAGGCATTTCTCTTACCACTTCCTTTCTGGTGATTTTGATAAGATTGTCAAATTTTATGTGACTCATTCTTTTCTGCCAACGCCATCTTTAATTTTCCTTTCCCAAGCAACATATTTCCTTTCCAATCTCATTTAAGATGTATATTTTATTTGGAGTCCTTGTTGTTGTTGCCACCAACTTTTGTGGTCCTTCTTTCCTTGTTTCACATTTCTTTGAGTCGAATAGAAGTGTATGTCCCTGGTCACACATTTGACTCACACTTAGCATATTATGCTTTATATTTTCAACAAGTAGGATGTTTTCTACCATGACATATTTACTTCCAAGATTGATTATTCCTTTTCCTATAATTTTGGCTGATTTATCATTTCCAAATGAAATTGATCCATCTCTTTCTTTATTTAGAGTTACAAACATATCCTTGTCACCTGTCATATGTTTTGAACAACCGCTGTCAACATACCAATCAATTTTTCTTGTTTGGGCTTGTAGGGAAATCAAACATTCATCAATGTTCAGTTTAACTTGTTTCATTTTCCATATCCTTGATGGCTCATGACTGTTAAGATCTTTCTTTGGTTCCTTTGGAGGAACAATAAATATGCAATATTTGGCCATGTGTCCAAAATTGATGCATTTATAGAATTCTACTTCATTATTTAATGAGACAATTTTTTTATGGTTTTTGTTATATGCTTCATGATGATTTATGAGATGATTAATTCTAGAGTATCCATCATAGTTTATTCCGTTCTTAGCATAGGATCTACAGTTTATAGCCTTGTGCCCAAAATTGTTACAGGAATAACATCAACCAAGAAAAATAGTTTGGTACCTAAGTCTGGGGGATATTCCAAATGGTTATGCTCTTCTGTAATCTTCTTCTTGAGTTCTTTCCATTGTTGGTTGTTGATTCTAAGTTATGTATCTTCTAGGTGGTGCAATTATTCTATAATATTATTCTTGATTTCCTTACATTTCCCAAATGTTCTCCTTTGAAGGATTGTGTTATTCCTTCTTGATGGGACCTCTGATGACTTCTTCATAAATCCTTTGTTCTTCTTCCTTTTCTGTTGTCATGGAGATCGAACCCTTCTCAGTATGCATTTGTTTGTATCCTAGTCTGGGCTTGTCATAGTATGGCCTCCAACTGCTAATGATTTCATCCAATATTTTGGTGTGGTTTTGTTGCATTTCTTTCTTCTGGAGTTTCTTCCTTAGTGAGACTATTTCTTCTTCCAAATTGTCCTTCATTTTATCCTTTTTTTCCAACTAGTTTTTTAGTTTTTATTCAATCCTTTTCAATTCTTCTACTTGGACCTTTATCTTCATAATAATTTGTTGGACTTCTTCAAAGTTGGTATTTTGAGAACCCTCCTTTATATTGATCAATTATTCCTTGAGTGACTTGTTTTTCTTCCTTAACCTTTTTAACTCACTTAAGGCGTTGATTATTTTTTCTTCAATATCTACTTCACCTTATTCTTCATAATATTCTTCATCATTTTCCAATCACATAAAGAGTACTCTTTCTAAGTCACTATCAGTATCATCATCCTCATCCGATGAGGAATTGCCTTCTTTTGAGTGGAGGATTTTCTTAATTAATTTCATTTTGTTTCTTTTCTTGTCTCTTTTCTAATATTTCGTTTCTTTCTTAGGGGATTCTTCTTCGTCACTATTTGTGTTCTTAGCATAAGGACATTCATTAGAAAAATGACCAATTTTACCACAATTAAAGAATATTAAAGGAAGTTTACCTTTGTACTTGTCATCTCCTCTCTTCAAATTCCTTATGAAGTTGGACATTTCTTCATCTTCATCTCAATAATCGTTGCAACTACACTTTGAATTTCACTTTTTTTTATTCTTCTTTGTCTTCTTGGATGCTTTAAAAGATGCTTCCTTCTTGGATGGATTATCCTTCTCTATACTCTTTTCATAAGTTGTAAGGATTCCATTTAACTCTTCCATGCTCAACATAGTAAGATATACTCTTTCTTCTAGGGATGAAATATTAGGATCAAATCTCATTAGAAGAGATCTTAATACTTTTTGAACAATCACTGGTTATTTAATTTATTCTCCTAGCCCTTTAATGGCATTCATTATTTCATCATCATGCAGAAAATAGGATACAATATCTTCATATCCCTTCATTTTCAATTGTTCAAATTGACCTCTATAAGTTTGAAGCTTGGCCCTTTTGAATTTGACATCTCCTTCATAAACATTTTGAAGTTTGTCCCAAAGATCCTTAGTAGAGTCACAATGCATAACCTTTACATATAGTGAATCAACCAGGCCATTCAAAATAACATTTTTATCCTTCGAATTGTTTTCATTGATTTTATTTACATATTTTTCTATTGGGGGAGTGGAAGGTGCCTTGTATCCATCTACTATTGACTGCTAGACACCAAATCCCTATGCTTGCAAAAACTTTTTCATCCTTCTAATCTAGAAGGAATAATTTTGACCATCAAACATTGGCGTTTCATTCTTAGTGCAATCCACGATCCACCTTCTAGTGGTTAGACTAATTCTAAAGGACCCATTCTAATACCAATTGTTGGAATATTCACCAATACTAAGAGGTGGGGGGGGTGAATCAATATTGATCACTTTTTACCACTTTTAACCAAAACACATAAACATAAACTTATCAACATTTTATCACTTATGATTGCATTTAACATTTCATGAACATATAACCATAAATAATACCATTCAATAATACATCACATCATACATAGTTCACAAGATAGTTTTACATGGAAACCCAAATGGGCGAAAACCACAAAATGCTTTATTATATATCATAAGATTACATTCATAGGAACAACCGACTTCCAAAATTCTCCAACACCAACTATAAGGAGGCACCAACCCCCTATTTAATAGGCTCAAACATTAAGGAAGACACAACTCCCTAAATTATCCATCTCTAACTGGAAGGAGGCTCCAACCCCCTGATTTACAGGCTCCAACCTAAATGAAGCTAAGAATCCTTGTAATAAATAGCACCAATTTGAAGGAGGAATAAACCCCCTTTCCTTGCCCCTTCCTACATCTATGAAATATAAATGGAGACTCAACCTATCACTGAAATTGTAACTAATAATCAACCTATCACTACCATTGATAATCAACCTATCAGTGCCACTAATAATCAACCTGTCACTGATACTAATACATCATCATCATAAGAAAATATACATGCACATAAACCATATGCCAATATAACCAAAACAATCTCTCTAAACATATTCCCAACAGCACCAAGATATGCCTCAAACCATGTGCCAAAATATGCCTCAATCCTGCACCATAACATCCATGATAAACCATAAACCATGTACCAAATATGTACCTCAAATCATATTCCCAAAATCACCAACATGTCTGTAGCCCTGTTCCAAAGACTCTCCAAGATAAGCCTCAAGAATATATCATAATCATCAATATTTAACCCTCAAAACATACATAAATACATTCCTTTCATTCTTTAAAAACCCTAGTGCATCAGATCTATTATCATCATACCTTCCTCATATTTAACATCAAGAGAAGGGATCCTTCTTCAAAAAAAATTC
>JZKD02S2112457.1:3697-59130 GCA_000966675.3 Picea glauca | reverse complement strand
TTTTTCCCAATTATGAATTAATCAAAATTCTCAATAAATTGATCAAAACTCTTAGAATTCCTATCTTGTAGGATTTTTAAAACTAGAGAGATGTTTATTATGCAATTAGACATTTACATTATACAATTCTCCCAATTAAGGATCTACTCACCCCCTGTCGATATCCACAAGTAAAATGTCTTGAAGTGATCTAGGTGGATATTGGTGGCCACCCATCAATTCCAACTCGCTCCTCTTGACAATTTTTTAGTTCAATACATTCTTCTATACTTATTTGTAATTGTGGGTTCTACACTTACGGGGATGTATGAATCCCTACACATATTTCAGGTGGATACTGGTGGCCAAACACCTAATCCAACTAGCTTATTTTCGATGTTTTCATGGAAACACATCTTTTTGTACTTCCAGGGTTGTTTTGGGGCCCTAAAAAATGTTTTTTTTTTCGTCTTTCCAGAGTCAAATTGTATATGGAGTTACATTTTGATGGCATAATGTGTAGTTCTCGAAAATACCTTTCCAATGGGCTATCACGTGCCTAAAATGGAGGTCGTATGCAAAAGTCACGACCCCAGAAGTTGAGGTACCAACTTACCCATCAGGGCCCACAAAACGTTTGGTGTTTCATCTCCTAGGGTTAGGTTTTTGGAAGTATAGGGTTTTTTCATTAATTAGTTATGTTAAAAGGACCTCCAAAGCCTCATTGTATTCATTCTACTCAGATGGATGCACCTAGCAGCCACATCTCTTCTCAGAGATAACTACCACCATTCAAGCAAGTTGTTTTCAGTTATGCAGTTTTACAGTTTCAACCTATTTCATTTATTCAATAGAATATATTGTTCACTGGATATCTGTGTTGTTCTCTATATCTTTGTGTTTATTGTATTTAGTATTTTAATCAGTTTGTTTCTCTCCTAAATCCAAATTAGTGGTATCAGAGTGGTGTGCTCTTCATTTATTTTTCTTTGGGCATGTCCCCGACAAGATCTAGGTACAAGAAGTTGGGACTCGAACCAGTTGAGCCTTTGCAAGATCGGTCATGGCAATCCCAAAAAAAACCCATGGCGGACGAAAATAAATATGATGGAGCAGGAGATCCTTTTAAAATGTTTCTCTAGGAAGCCCTTGCGCAACAAAGAAAATAAATGATGGACAACTTTGCACAAATCCTTCGATGGTTTCCGACATGAGAAAAATCTTCATCAAGTGACCATGCAAGCCCCTTCAAGGTAAAGGTAAATTTTGATATTCCATTATTTGAAGGACTGATAGATGCATATGCTATAGATAAATGGTTCAATTTTCTTGAAGGGTAATTTTCGGTCCATAATTTTTTTGATGGGGAAAATATTACTTTTTCACTCCTCAAGGTCGTCCCACATGTTAAGGACTGGTGGGATACTTACTCTGAGCAAAGGGCCATAGATAAATCTACAATATTTTTGGTCTCCCCCACATGGGATTCCTTTCAGGATTCCATTAAAGAACAATACTTCCTCGTTGGAAGATACGAGGACCAATACACCATATGGACCACCCTACGTCAGGAAAGAGACTAGAAAATACCATATTTCACCAATATCTTCCATACCCTGCACACCAAATTGGGTATCAAAGACTTTGAGCGACATCTGGTGCTCAAATATCGCGGTTGTTTTCATATATAAATTCAAACAAAAATGTTATTTCTGGGCATCACATCATTGGGTACAACGTATAGATATGTTGTCAATATCCAGTATAAATTTAAGAAGAAGAGGCGAGAGTTTGGATATGAAAACTCCTCACAGTCGAAGCAGGGAAAAGGCGGCCAAAACCTACACAACAAGGGACAGAGAAAATATGGCCACTCTTAGGACAAGTAGTCCAAGCCACAACACAATAAGGCTAATGAGAATTCAAATAAGGACACATGAAAATGGTGTGAATACCATAAAATCCCTTGGCATAACACAATAGAATGTCTCTCCAAGAAGTCACTCATGGTTGAGTTGAAGGATTCTGAGTCAAAGGCTAATTCTGACTTCGAATCAAATCCAAAAGGAGGGAAGTAGATTATCGATGTTGAACCCAGTGCCACTATTGCTACCGCCAAAGTACAACTAAGCAAACTAGAAGAACCAGAGGAAGGGGAACACCTCTTTCACTCATAGATGTGGGTAAAGGGGGCTCCATTTGATTTCATTGTCGATAGCGACAGTTAGAAGAACCTAATCTCAGTAGATGTCATCAAGTCGTTGGACATGCCGACGACACCGCACCTGCAACCCTACACCATCAGCTAGCTTCACCAAGGAAGAGATCTTCGTGTCAACCTACATTGTTTTCTTCCCTATGACATCAAGCCTTTCAAAGATGAGGTATTGTGTGATATTGATACCCTTGAAATTTGTGATGTTCTCTTAGGAAAACCATATTTGTGGAAGCGACATGTTGTGTATGAGTCTAGACCCGTAGTGTTATTATTACTTTGGGTAGATAATTATACAGTATACCATAGGTAGCACCTCCTACCGCTATTTATTTAATCTCTACTATAAAATTCCGTAATGTCATTTCATAGACCCATAAGTTCATCTTCTCTGTGATTCATGCTCACAGTAAGCAGAAGGTCGCTGCCACATCCATGGCCTCTACAGACAGAATCTCTTTGCAGCAGAAGTAAGAATACGGGTTCATGGAAGAGTACAAAGACATCTTCAACTCACCCACAGGGGTACCAATGCACTGCTAAGTCAAGAATGCAATTGATCTAAACCCTGATACACCTATGCCTAATGGACCATTCTATCATCACTCGCTGATGGAAAATGACAAAATCAAGCGTCAAATCCAAGAGCTACTTCAAAAGGGGCACATCAGACCCAAATCCTCCCCTTAAGGAAGCCTGATTTAACTAGTGTAGAATAAGGATGAGACCTGGAGGCTGTGCATTGATTATAGATCATTAAAAAAATCACCGTTAGGAACCGATACCCATTTCCTAGAATTGATGACCTTATTGAAAATCAAGGGGGAAAAGTTATTCAACAATATTGACCTAAAGTCTGGATACCACCAAGTTCCCATCGAACCAACTGATGTATGGAAGACAACTTTCAAATCTAAATAAGGTCTCTTCGAATGGCTAGTCATTCCCTTTGGCTTAACAAATGCACCAACCACTTTCATGAGATTGATGGATAATTTATTAATACCCTTCACCAACTCTTTTGTGGTGGTATATTTGGATGACATCCTCATCTTAAAAAAAACTTGGGAGGAGCACATGCATCATATTCGATAGGTTTTGAGCACTCTATGACAACACAAGCTATATGCCAACTTGGAAAAATGCTCATTTGGCATGAACAGGGTCCAATACTTGGGAGGCATTGTTGATGAGCATGGGGTACATGTTGATACAGATAATATCCAATCAATCCATGACTTTCCATCCCCGACCACACTAACCGAGATTTAGAGATTCTTGGGACTAGCGGATATCATATCTTTCTACACTTCCAGGGCCAAGAAGCTTTGAAGTTCTGTGTTTATTGGCCAAAACTTTGACAGGACGTCAACAAGTATATTAGATCTTGCACTACTTGTGCCATTTCCAAGCCTTCCATCAAGAAGAAAGGATTATACACCCCTCTTACTACTCTTAAGAGGCCTTGGGAATCCATCTCGATGAATTACATGTCTAGCCTTCCATCCACCAAGCAAGGAAATGAATGTGTATTTGTGGTAGTTGATCGATTTTCGAATATGGCCATCCTCGCAGTCTGGAAGAAGAAAATCACAGTGGAANTATTTGAAAACCTATAGGTACACATTGAATTTGAGGATAATATTGTAGACATGTGGAATATTCTAGCAATAATGTATGACAAAACTAATGATGTTTCTACTTATTATTTAGAAAATAAATTGGATGAACTAGATCCTAAGGATTTTGAGAGGATCAAGCAATTTCTTTTAGAACTCAAGAGTTATAATGAGAAACCGAATAACAATGGTTCTAATTATAATAACAATGATACATCATCACTCATTATTCTATTAGAGAATAAATTCCATCCAATATATGATTGGTTCATTCAAACTAGAAATAAATTAATTGAAATGTCTAAGGGAACTCTCAAACCAAATTTTCAAGACTCCTAAAAGGGATTAATTTGTGAACAATATAGGCTACTATCATCATGTAAGATTTTTGTTGGGAAGCCACACTTGGGTCATCGAAAGAAAACTAAATACAAAGGTCCTAAAAAGGACTACAAACCTAATGTTCCTAGTACTTCAAACAATGTTTCTAATGATGTTAATGCAGGTGTTTCATAGAAGAAAAAATAGAAACCATGTAAATACCATGGAAAAATGAATCACTCTAAAAATAATTGATTTAATAGGTACAATTATCTTGTGAAAGTCAAGAATAAATCCTTTAAATAATAACAAGTTGTTATTAATACATATTAAATTTATCCAAGTAAAACCACCTCATTTTCTATGGAATGGATCTTAGATTAAAGTGCCTCCAATCACATGACTGGTAATGAATCTTTATTTGCCTCTTATGAAAAAGAAAATAAATTGGCTCGAAAAATTATAATCAGTGATGGTAAAAATATTTCAATAGTTGGTTCTAGCAATGTTGATGTTCCTAATAGTGTACTAGAAGATGTGTTCCATGTTGAAGGAATTCCCATCAATTTTCTTTCTATTTATCATGATAATAAAAAAAATATAGAAATTTGAATCTTGGCATGACCAATATGTCTTAAATATATTAAAAATGGTTTCAAAATTATTTCATCTCATCCTCTCGATCATGATGTCAGTTTGTTCAAGTTTACTAGTTTCTCCTCTTCTAGTGAACAACCATTTTATTTTTATGTTGAACATGCTAATGAGAAAATTCAGCTATGACATGAAATATTAGGTCACCTAAAATTTGGTAAAAAATATCTATTGTCTAACATGGTACATGGATTACCTCCAATTTATTCTACTAAGGGTGTTTGTGAAGGTTGTGTCCTCGGTTTACATCACAGGGAAAACTTTGAAAATGATAAGTTTGGTGTTCCCAAGAACAGTTGCAATTGGTTCACAATGACACATGTGGTCCTCTCAATACTTCCTCTTTATCAATTTCTCTATACTTCATCACTTTCATTCATGATTACAATAGGAAAAAACGAGTATATTTCTTGAAGATTGAAAGTGAATCATTTGTTGTATTTCAAGGATTTGAAGTCCTAGTTGAAAAAAGAATCTAGAAAATTCATTAGGACTCTTCATATTGATAATGTGGGAGAGTAAACTAAAAGTGAATTTCCATGATATTTATCTAAGAATTTTATAAGTATTCAACTGTGAGTATTGGGATCATATTCTTGATGAAAAATGAAAGAATCTAGAGCCCAAAACTCATAAATGCATCTTTGTTGGATATAGTGAGGATTATAAATCATATAGGTTATTTGATCCATCTATTCAAGATGTTATCATTCATAGATATATTCAATTCCATGTTCTCTCTACATCACTATATTGTGCAAAACCTCATGTTGCCTTGAATTTTCCTAGGCCTTTGGATTGTTCTATGTCTATGAACACTTGTTCTAGAGATGTATAAGTAATAGATCATATTTATATTATTGGTTATAATGATCCACTTGAATATTCCAAATATGTTAGTGTTTCTCATCATATTACTAACTCTTTTCCTTTTTGGGTGTGAAAAACACTTGAATATGTCGGTTCTAATGTTGGTATTCCATTTGGAATGTATAACAAGATCAAAATTTTATCTAATGGAAAAGGTGGTAGATACAGATAATCCTTCCACTTATGAAAAAGATAAGGAAATATAGAATGGGAGAAAACAATAGTTTATGAATATTATTCTTTGGTTAAGAATCATACTTGGGATTTAGTTCCATTTCGTCCCGAGAATAATCTTGTTGGATGTAAATGGTTCTACAAAACACAATTTATTGTAGATGGATAAATTGAAAAGAATGAGGATTGGTTAGTATCTAAAGTATTTCTATATAAATAAGGTATTTATTACACATAAACCTTTGATCCAATTGCTAAACTGGACATCCTATAAATAATTATTTTTCTTGCTACATATTTTCAATGGGAAATTCACCAAATGGAGGTCAAGAGTTCATTCTCAAATGGAAATATTTGTGAAGAAATTGATATGAAACAACCACTTGGTTTCATCTCTTCTAACACTTTAATTTTGGCATGCAAGTTGAATAAGTCATTCTATGGTCTTAAACAAGTAGTTAGGGATTGGTATGAGAAAATTGATCCTCATTTATTAAGAGATTCACTACAAGGAGAATACCTTCTTGTAGATATTTTTATGGAACCCCTCTAGAAAAATGTATCCCTTAGTTGTTTATAACAGAGGTTGTTAGTGGAGGCGGGTGGCCGAAGTTTCTTGCATAGGCTCTTTTTTTATTCCTTTAAGGTAAATACGCATTGGTGCACATCAAAACAGACTACACGGGTGCTTAAATGTTCAAATGCATCATCATAAGTTATAACAAAATAACAAGCATTGATCAAAGCACACTGATACGATTGTAAGTAGTGCATTAGTGCGTAAAAAAGTCTAACCACGCACTACGGTATGGGTAAATAAAAAGAAATTAATGGGCTGATTTTAATTTTGACACCTCATCCTGTGATTTCAATATATAAACCAAGAATTGATTCTTACTCTATTTTCAAGGATGCCCTCTTTTTTATTCTCCTCACTGAGTTTGTTAGATCCATCGTTCGATTCCATACATTTCCAATATTTGGAAATTATCATGAATTTTCATTTCCTCTCAATGGTGGAACCATGCATCCTTGGGGCATAAGAGTCCAGGAAATTTGTTTATTTCCTTCTCATTTTCATTTCATCAGTTTAAAATTTGAATTTAGCTTGAAATTTGAGAATTTTTTCATTTTTTTTCTAACTCCACACAATGCACCATTTAATTCAGCTCTCACTGGCATGGTGCATCCTATGCTAACTTCATAGTAAGCACCATGACCGGTGCATTGAAGTTTTACCTTCACACTTTCTTCCTCTTAAACGACTTACATCTTATACATTATAAAAGAAAACACCCAATAAATAACATGACAATGTTTTTCTAACACAGAAGCACTGGTGCATTCCATTTAACCAAGTGCACCGCTAAAAATATGAAACATAAAATTTAACTACGTGGTGCAAAAAATTTTTAAAAATGCATCGGTTCCATTAACATAATTGCACCAAAATATATATTGACTGATTTGACATTGTGAGGCATTTTTGTTAGAAAAAATAGGATCGTAGAGAAATAAAATAAAAATAGATGCAGAAATAAAACATAGAAGATATATAATACAATAGAGAAAAGCATATTTGGTTCACCCCATTATCACTATGTAATCACCTAAGTTGTGGAAGGAAAACACAGAGGTAACCTTCAAACCAAATTTAGGATTGGAATCTGACCTTTCAAAACCAGAGAGGGCTCTCTCACTGTAAATTAGGCTTAGTGGTCAAGTAAAAAATGGAAATAAGTTTTTTAAAATTATTTTGGAAGAGATGAAAAGGAATCTATTGGCCATGGATTCAAATCTGGTGTAGATGGGAATTATCAGTAACTAGTAATTAGAGAAATTCAAGAAGCAAAGGCGAAGTAGAAGATGGTTTTTCAGTTAAATGTCAATGCAATATAGTAGAATAAGGGGAAAACAAATTATTATAGTCAGACCACCAATTTAGATGAATTATGATTGTAAGTTAGGAAGAAATCAAATTGTTTAAGCATTGATTCAAAGCATCAAAATAAGATAAATTCTAAATCATAAAATTTCATTTAAACATCCATAGGTTATAGATGAAATGAAAAAGAAAGGAAATACACACATAGAGAAGAGGAACAAACTTCAAACCATCATCACAAGAATCTCTGGTAGGAAATGGCTCTGTACTTCTGCATTGATAATTCTATTAAGTCTAGGCAATTACAAACAGGCCCAAAAATCCTTCCTATATGCTCTATCCCCACATTACATTGCCAAAATCATAATATATAACTCATCATTTCCCCCATCGTATTAGAAATTCGAATTCTATCGGATTCCTAAAAATCTAGAGTTGCAACTAAAAAGTAATGCTATATTATGTTTTCTAGGGTTTAGTTTCTCAACTAATTAGTGCAAGAAAATTTCCTAGAATCTACATGATCTGATGGCAAAAAATATGATCCTTATAGTCCAGCTAATGATTTTAGAATATCTATCCAACTGACATTCGGATTTTCTTTGATCTTGATTGACTGTTAAGTTTTGCAATGAGCTGAACAGTTTCACAGCGTATTGGGTTTTTGCAGCAATAGACAATTTCACAACGACTAGGAACTTTCACAGTGAAATATTCATTTTTATGTTTCTCCCAAATGGTAAAATGGCTTGGGATAATTTTTTGTGAGAAACCTAATATCATTATGATGCTTCTTCTCAAGAATTTTGAGCAAAAACCAGTTCACGGTTTTCTAGAAAAACCCAAAATGGTTGTAGGTGATGGTGGCTCATTTCTCGAAAACCATAACACATGTGTAAAAAATGGGAGATATTTTTATAATTTGTTCTATGCTTGAAAAAAACCATGTATTTTGGTTTTTAATATTCCTCTCCACTGACTCATAAATTGATGTGGAAGTTGACTATGTAGTTTCACAGCGTGACCTTGTTCTGCACTTTCACAATGAAAGCCTACTAAACACGCTATGAAAACTTTATTCAACACTTTTGCTACAAAATTTGTGCTGCAACGTGTACCTCATTGAATTTTTTTATCCTTAATTTTCCCAACATGATTGATAGTTCCATCGACAAAATATGTTTTAATACCATACCATGAACCATAACACATTTCTGCAACTTTTCACATTATCCATATTGAAATTCATTGGATTCTTAGGGAAAAACTTGAAAACATATTTCTACAATAAGAGGGAAAATAATGCTTTCTTGTCCAAAACATTTAAGTGTAAAAAACCTGAAACGTCGTCCTCCAAATATCATTATATAAACTATTTTTTGACATGAAGGAATAGCAACTAGAAGATCTACAATGTATTATGCACTTTTGCTCAAAATCTCCAGCATCCCAAACTGTGTAGATGTAGTTTCCATATTAAAGATGATGGTCAAAATTTTGTAACAATCTCTCTCAGGTTTGTTTATACAAAATAGTATTATTTACAAATCCATCAAGACCAACCATAAGGATCTTCACCTCTCATTTCATTTTCTCTTAGTCACTAGAGTATGCTACACTTAATAAAACTGAAATTTCAAGGCACTGCAAAAGTGTGAATACGCTTGTGAATTGGTGCAAAAATTATAAGGTGCATACATGGGCTCCAAATGGGGATGACATCCTCCCTGCAAGGAGACAAAGAACCTGTACACCAGTGCCTTATCCATTGCGTTGTTTCCAAAACACATTTGAAACCTGCAAACTGATGCTTCTTTGAACTGTAACCAACTCATTATGTTGAAACCAAACTAAAAAATCCAACTATACACTGGAATCTGAGAAAACGTTGCTACAAAAACTCATTGCTGAAAAGGATGCTCAAGGTGTTGAGATTACTCATCCTACCTACCAAACTGAAACATAAACTTATGGGTCAAGTAAAATAAAAAACCCAATGCAACCACGCAAGAACTTTATCCACTAGTTGAATTATTTTTATGTTCTTATGTATAAGTAAACAAAAGAATACACTTGATAAAAACTCATCGACAAACTTGAAAACAAATTCAATATTTACAAAATCTAAAAAAATGGGCCCACTTACTGACTCCAACAAGACTGCAAAAGGATCCTTAAATGAATGAAAATTGATGTTTATATCATCCAACAAATGGTGGCTCTTCTCCAAGTGATTTACATACCATGAATCCACCCCTTCATTTGCATATTTATCTTTATGAAATTCCAACTGATGGTTGTCGTGAAAAGACTGAAAATATTCATTAAAATGTTGGATTAAAACCAATGTCAGAAACAAAGTCATAGATGGTTCTAATACTAGTTGACCATCATTTTCATTTCCATCCTTACAACTGATCAAAGGCTGAAAAGTTTGGCTGCAGAAACCATCCAATTAACCAGCTACTGGATCATTGAAAACTTGAGAAGGATGCTACCAATTGATGTTGTTGTGAGCTTTCTCTAGTAAACTATGGTGATTTCTCAACAATTTGCACTCCTCTGTTTTGTTACTGATATTGAAATTTTATTTCAACAGTTCAAATGAAGGAAAAACATAAAGGAAGGGAGTTATCCTGAGCTCACTCGCCATTTTATTCATATTCATTGTTATAACTGTGAGATTTTTGAAAAGGAACATTTTCTAACTGAGAAAATCCAGTTTCTTGCTATGAAAATTCAACCTCATAGTCATCATTGTACTCATCATACTTGGGAAAATAAATGACCTCTACCATGTCACCCACAAGGAAAATTGGGACAACAACTTGCTTTGTAACAAGCCGGTCCTTATCCTCTACAAAAACATCATTGAAAATTTTGAAATAATTTATGGAAAAATCATTTCTCTGCTCCTAATGATAAGAATTAAAATTCCAACCAACAACAAAAAAATTTGGGACAACAACTTGTTGATCATAAAACTGTTCATTTTTCTCTGCAAACACATCAACATTAGAAACTTCAATAAAATGCATGATCATATTAACCCTCTACTCAAAATTCAAATCAATTTTTTTTTGTCCATGGTCACTCTCATGTTCTTCTATATCCAACTCTTTGTCCTCAATTTGATCTGGAAGATTCCCAGAAGATTGAAGGTTATCTTCCACTTCCTGTGCATAAAAAAACATCTGCTGGAAGGACATATACTTCCTTTTCATGAGAAGAAAAGATAGCTCTGGATGAAAGGATGTTGCATAACACAACATAGAAACAACTTATGGGGGTTGAATTCCTTTAGGCACCTTGTAATACAAACCAAAAAACCTTCTGCTAAACATAGAGCTTGTTTCAATTCTCTGTCTCTTAATGGCACGGAACTCAAAAAGGTATTGATCCAATGATTTTCTCTCAACCCAAAATTTCATAAACAATTCTTTCATTTGCTCCCATGAGTTGATAGATTTAGGTTGTAAATGTCTAAACCAAACTTTGACATCCCCTTGCAGTGACTGAGAAAAGTCTCTCATACAAATATAATCATGTTCAATCTCAAAAAGGTCTATGAAATGCTCAAAGTATTGAAGATGTTTTTCAACAGTAGGGTTACCAGGTTCTCCATCAAACATAGGCATGTATTTATAATGCTTTGCAGAGAAATCATGAAGTATAGAAGGAAATTTCAAAGGTGTATATATATGATGAATATTGGAAGGTGTAGGATTAGGTAAAAGAGGAAATACAACAGTTTTGGTCACATGAGTGTTATACCAATATTTCCCTCACCCTATGCAACTTGCTCAAAAGGCCTTTTTCCCTTTCCTTATGAAAACTTGAAGTCCCTTTTTGTAGTTCCTAGAGCTAAAAATTGCATTTTTACACATATACGCGCCCTAACAGCTATACAACATGTTTATACGTAGGTTGCACCATTATAGACCATGTACATTGGGTTTTGTACTCAAAATTAAAAAATGGTGTCGGGTTTCCATGTCACGTCACAAGATCCATGATCCTTGACCTTCCATATACTAGAAACGTTCTAACTTGTCCCTTCAGTTCCATTTGAAGGCTATAAATGGGTCATATCCAAGTCATGGAAGAGATGAGAATAATTCAACTTTGAGAGAAAATTTACTCTGGAGAAATTATTCACTTCATATTGAGTCTGCTTCCCTCTGTCCTTTTAAGTCTGAGCACATTGTTAAACCCCCAAACTCTTCCCTATTTGATGGAGAACCTCATTGTCTCTCTTATATGATCTTGCCTTTGGTAGAGTATTGAAGTGGTGGAGGCCCAGATGGCAGGGACTTAGTTTCTCAGTTTTGAACGTGTCGACACGGAATTTTGTCATTCATACACTTCTATTGATTACATTTTAATATAAATACTCTTTTCTCGTCCAATTAATGTCTTGCAAATATTTGAATTGTTATTCCATGGGCATATTTGTTATGAATATTGATGGTTTATGTTATTATATGTTCTAACTTTATATATTATCACCATATTATTGTGTATCTTGGTTGTTGAGGACAAGTTTCAGGTGTATGGCTTTGATTCAAGTGCTCAACGGTGGACTTTATCGAACGTCTGGATGAGGTAGGCTCTTTATCTTGTCTTATTAGAATACTTGTTTATATAGGATACTTGAGATTAGAGTTGATTTATGCACTCATTTTCGTCTATTGTGGTTTATCTCATGCCATAGAGTGATTTTCCTCTTAACATAATTGGTGACCATGCTGGGGAGGGAATCTTCTTTTCATGGTTTGGAGTGTTTTTCTCCTTTGATTTCTCTCATTTATCTTGAGTTTCTTTTCATCTAATTGCTTTCAAACATCTTTTCATTTTGAGTCTGAGTTTCTTGGCCTTATCCTTAACTTGAAAGTGTTTTAATACATATAAGGAATTTTCCCTTGACAAATGCGTACATACGTGAGTTGTCGTTCTATAGGGGGCGTACATACATGGTTTTCTCTTGAACAATCATGCACATCATCCTTTTTTTATTGATTGTTGAGTTTTATGTTTGTTGGGTAAGTGTTGATGGTTGTTGAGTCTTCTTAGGTCTTTGTCATGACCGTTAAGTGCCCGCAGAGTGATAGGAAACCTTTCTTTGGTTGAATTTTCGGGTGGTTTTTATTCTCATTATCCTTTTCATTGGTTGTCCTTGAATGTTGGGCTAGTTTTTTTCTTCTTGATATTCTACTTGGTTTGTCTCTATTTACATACAATAGGATCTTTATATCAAGTTCTTGTTCAGTCCTTGCATTTTCATTCTTTTATATTGAAAATACAAAAAATATACATTTTGCATTGTTGCCATTTGATCTTTTGGGTTCTTATCATTGATCTTAGTACATCTATGGAAACATTTAATCTTATTTGAAATTGCATAATTAAATTGAAAGTTTCATTTTGAAAATCTTATTATTTATTGAGAATTGAAGTTAGGAATTTTCATTATATTCATATTCATTTCTTTTACTTGATGTGTCATAACATCATCAGTTTCACTACTGCACCTTTTGAGTAAACAAAACCACTAAAAGTAACACTAATAAATTTAAAATTGATTAGAAATGATTTTATTTTTTAGGGTGCACAAACTAGCTTAAGATTTAGAACCTTGGAATAGGATTTTGTGAGTAAACTTTTCCAAGGCTATTAAACTCAACATATGTGTCTGACTAAGGGAGTGGTGAAATCCATTTTATAATTGGTGATGTCATGAGGCTCCTCCTACACTGGAGTTAAGAACGAGGTCACCCGAAGTTGGTTGAGGAGATATCCCTCCAATAACTTCTTAGCGTTAGAGATATTTTTGGGGATCTATTCGTATATGGGGGTCTTTGTAGTACCTTTACCTCTGTGAGAGGCAGTTCTTTCTAGATTTCAAGATTTGTTACCCTACCCATACAGTGGACCTAACTTATAATTTTTCTCCTGCACATTAATTATATCACGCTGTCTTAGTTTCTTGACATAGGTAGCCACATAGGTTACTTGCAGGGGTTATTTTGCAGGTACCCTGGTTCAGATAAGGGTCGGACGTAACACAACCTTTATGGAGGATTACCTCTCCATAGGGATTTGACCAATCGATTGTTAATCCCACAAGGGCCCTTATAACTGATTCTGATACCTCCAGTCTTTTGTAGGGAGTCTCAGGCCCCTCTTGGGAGAGGCATACCTACTTTAGGGAGGGAGGCCCCTTTCAACCGCTTTATCCTGTTTGTGTGCATATTGGCCTTATGTTTATTTTGGTGTACTCTTTGATTGTTAGTTGGTGTTAGGATTTTTTTTAATATCTCAAATCTTGAGTCATCGTGGATCCAGACCAGCTTCCTCGTAGGTCTCGCCGTTTGTTAGAGTTACCATCGCATATTGAGTCTTTTCCTTCTAAAAGGTGTAAAGTTACCAAACGTGGTAAACACATCTCCACCTACCATACTTGTGGTCATACAAGTATGAGTACTGAGTCGATTCAGAAAGATATTGGGATTCCTTCAAATCCCATACCTACTATAATTAATGGTACTCCTACGACGCCTTCAACCACCATGGTTGTAGTGTTGTAGGTTCCCATTATCACTCAAGTATGGCCCATAGTTAATACTCAACCTATAGTCATGAACCCTTTTGGGCCTCTTTTTCATTCATTAGGCTACAATACTTAGTCCATCCCTACGACCTCTATCCCTTTTTCTTACAATATCAATAATTTCACATCGCAATTTTCATCCTCCATTCCAACATCTAATCCCAATACTAGTATTGGACTTGGGGGCATGTCTCCTCCGCATATTCCATTCTTGTTTGGTGGTGCTCATATTCCCCAAACGATGCCTATGATTGGAAGCCTATCTCCTTTTCACCCTAGGTATAATCCTAGTCTTAAAGCTCCTGGATGGAGTAGTCAACCTGTTGGACAAGATAATGTTTACGTTTCATCATTTACACCTACCTCCTCTACACCGATTTGGAACAACACGTTTGGCATGACGAATCCACCTCTATCCTCTGGATTCACACCCGGAGGATATCAATTTCATAGCATGGGAAACCCCCAACCTAGAGCTACTCCGATTGGGGGCAATATTTACAATCCTCACCATAACATTCCTACTAGAATGGTGTCCAACCAACCCTTTATGAATCAAATTAGGGGGGGGTTTTACAATCCCTGATAGGGCCATGGTGCATACCATAACTCTAGATGGGTTGTGATTCCCCAACAAAAATCTTTCTCGGGAGCTTCGCGCGAGATGCCGCAACCTCATCTCCCTTTTATGGCCACGCTAAATTTGGAAGACTTGTCAATATTAATGAATGACCCTATACAACATAACCCGACATGCCCCCTATCCCCACCAATATTCCTTCAAATATTCTAAAATTCGAGGTAAATATTGGTGAGGATCCTCGTGATCACATCACTAATTTTGATCTTTGGTGATCTTCTAATTACCTTAACGATGATTTTATTTGTTACATATTATTTCAATGCACCCTCATGGGGGTCGTAGTGAAATGGTACATAGAGATACCAGGGGGGGCGTACGACACTTTTAATCATATGGTTTTAGTCTTCCTCAACCACTTCAAATTGTCAGTTCATTACGATTCCAGCATAGAACTTATGTCGGACTTCCTCCAGGACAAAGTCACCCATATCTCGGATCACATCCAAGAGTGGTGTAGACAAAAGAGGTTGATCAAGGCCTCAATTCCTCCAGAGTTCTTGTTGGAATGGTTCCTTAAGTCTTTAGAACCTTATATTTCGAAGGATGTTTCTACAACTAGAGTTGTATCAGAGGAATAAGTAATTTTAAATCCCAACAGTTAGATCTTATTTATGATCAGTCTAGGATGTTATACGAAATGATTCCTAACACATTGAGGTCAAGTTATGACCCTAGAAAAAAGCCCCTGCCTCATGCCAATGGAATTGTAGGCTCCAAAAATGTTAAATCTATAGACTTGGTGAAAATCCATTGAAAGAGTTGTCTATAAACTAGTCTGTAGGAGGGAAATCTTTGTCTTTTTCCTCCACTCCCACTCAGTCGAAGGATATACATTCTGTGCAATCATTGACCAATCCGAATGGTAACTAACAACCAAGAGGTAATAAAAGGAAAGGACATGGTAAAAGTTGTAAGGGTGGGATGAATAATAATAATAATAAACCCAAGGACAATGTTAACAATGAGAAATCGAAAAATAATGTTGGCAAGGGCAAGAAAGAAAGGCGAAAGGTGAAGTTTCCTTACAAGATCTATATTTATGATCACCTTACCCACTTTTTCCCAAAACTCATGGAAGCTATGAGGATTTTATCTCTACCACCTGATGTGCTGAGTAATCCTTTTCCTCATAATCAACACATGGCCTCGAGCTCCTCTAATTCTGGAAATTCAACAAGTGGAAGTCAAAACCCGTAGGCACAAGACCACTACCATATATGCATCAATATGGTTAAGTCTTGGGTTAATGTAGCCACTTGGTCTCACAATTACAGTTCTTCACAGGCTGTGCCAAGTATAGAGCCTCCCCCTCCTCTGGAGACGCCTTTACAAATCAAAAAACTAGATCCTATTCCTCATATTCCGAAAGGAGTACTTAAATGCTCTATGCACAACCCTAATGCTAGAGCTTCTTAGAATTAATCTATTGTTGAGGATTTGTGTCAAACCCCTTGCGTGATGTGGGCTCTAGAGGTACTCTAGACGTGTCCTTCACCAACGAATGCCTTGTTATTTGTGCTAGGAGCTTTATACCCCTGTGGTTCTAAGGTTATCAATTTTGACGTCACGGATGTGAATCCTCTCTTACCTTACAACGTGGCCTTTCAAATCCATGTGGATTACTCAAAGTATACCATCAAAAGTATTGTTATTGATGAAGGAATTTCAATGTGTATGATGTTCCTAACCTGTTGGAAAGCCATTGGCTCTCCAAACCTCTCTCAATATCCAACCATGTTGAATGCATTTGATGGTCGTTATTTCCATCCCCGCGGTATTATTCCTACCTTTCTGGTCCATCTAGGTGGGAAGATGGTGGAGGTGGATATCGAGTTGGTTGATGCACCCCTTGACTATAACTTATTACTAGGACATAACTAGACTTATGCTATGACTATAGTAATATTTTATGTCTTCCATACTTTATGTTCTCCTCATGATGGGAAAATTGTGACGATCGATTAGATGTCCTTTGCGTATGCTATCCCCAATGCATTATTTGGATCGTCGATACCCATGATTGACAATTCTCAGCCAACAACTAAGAATATGGGTGTCGAAATGTATTCCTCCCTTATGGGTACCTTTGATTTCATTGCACCAATTCATCATATCTATGCCATGTCCAGTAGGTCTACTTCACTAATGAGGTTCATTCCTTTCCACACTTCATATTTAACGATCCTTGGACCCTACCTTCCCTGTCCATGTCTTGTGAAGTTCAGTGACATATTGGAATGGAAATTCCACTATTGACGACAGAGATAGCATATCAGGCTATTATAGACTCTACTACCAACCTAGATCATGTCTCCTTGTAGAAGGACGAGGAGGATATTGTTCTCTAGCTCATATGGGCCACTTCATCATATTGCTCGCATGATTTCCTCGATGACGCTTTACCTTCAGATGAAGTGATCTTAGAGGCCATCAGTGGTCTTTATAGGCCATGGGATGATATGCATCATTTCTCTTACTTTCTCCTAGAGCTTTTTAGGATCATACAAGACAATTTTAGATCCACCTTGAGTGAGATAGTCAGTCATGCAATAGTTCCACTTGGTATGCACGACACTTGTGTTGAAGGAAAAATGGTGAGTATCTCTCCTACCATCATGATCTATATCTCTCGTATTCTGGGTAAACTTGAAAATGTATATATTGGTGCGTATTGTTTTCCTAAATAAATTCAAATCTACACTGAGATCTTCAAATTATGTGATGTATTCGCTTGGTCATATGAAGATATTCCTAGAATCGACCCTCGAATTGTTGAACATGAGATTAAAATCTACCCATATGCTAAGCCTGTTTGAAAACAACTTAGAGTTGTTAATCCCAGGAAGGCCTTTGCTATTAAGGCAGAGGTGGAGAAACTACTGAATTCTAGTTTTATCTACATGGTTCCCTTGACTGAATGGGTATCCAATCTCGTTCTTGTAAATAAGAAGAAAGGAACCATCCGTGTGTGCATGGATTTTTGAGACCTGAATAAGGCCTATCCTAAAGACAACTTCCTGACACCCCTCATTGATCATATTATCGATGAGTGTGCGGGAAGAGAGGTTTTTTCTTTTATGGATGGATTTCCACAATACAACCAAATTCAGATTAAACCCTAGGATCAACATAAGACGACATTTATTTGTCCTTGAGGTACATTCACATACCAGAAAATGCCTTTCGGCCTTAAAAATGTCAAAGCAACCTTCCAACGAGCCATGACCTTCACTTTTCATGATCTCAAGAATATAGTCGAAGCTTACCTTGATGATCTCCCTGATCACCCTTACAAGAGAGTGGATCACTCTACCCACCTTTGGCTAGTTTTTAAAAGATGTCGCTATTATTGCATCCGTTTGAACCCTCATAAGTGCATATTTTGTTTTAGGTTGGGTCTTTTGTTAGGATTCTTAGTTTTTGAGTCTAGGATGATGGTGGATCCTTTAAAGGTTGAGGCAATATTTTGTTTTCCTCCCCCACGCAACATTCATCAGCTTCAAGGTTTAGAGTGGAAAGCTAACTTCTTGTGTCAGTTTATAGTAAACTATGTCAATATTACTAAGGGTTTCATGCGTCTCTTGAATAAGGACACTTTGTTTATATGGGATGAGCGAGCCCAGGAATCCTTTAATGCTCTGAGGAAATCCTTGGTATCAACTGTAATATCCCCAAGGATGATCCCCAGTTATATTTATGAATTATAACATGTTTCGTAGGCTGGTGAGCCAAGCAATTATAAGTTGATAGGATTAAGTGTTTATGAGGCCGGTGAGCCTTGGTGTTAAAGGCTAGGATCTTGTTTTGTACATGTAAATATTCATATTATTAATATAAAAACATTGTTGCATGTAGACCGACCACAAATAAAGAGTATGGGGGACTAAGATCCACTAAGTTGGGTAAGGAAGAGGAGGTTGAAAGGCTGGAAATAAGGAATAATCTTAAAAGCTTAAATCCAAGAATAATTTATTATTATTCTAAATGTTGATACAAGGATATGATTATATCCTAATTTACTTTGGGAAGAGGGAATGACTTCCAAATGAAAAGGAAGGTGCTTCTTGAGCGACATGTGTCCACTCAGAAACATGCAGTTTTAAGGGGGAATTCTTGTTGTTTGAGGGAGGGACTCACGAAAGTTTTTTTGGGGGGCACACACAATTGGCTCTCACACTCTCACCATTCTGGCCATTCTTTGACTAGTCGGCCACCTTTATCTTGACAAGTTCACTCACGCACCGAGAAAGCACGCAGCCAACCATTTCTGCCATTGTTGAAACCATGACCATCGCAAACCTCAGTAACTTGCACGCACTGGTATTTTGTTGATCCGTCCTCTTCCTTACCAGAGTTTTGTTGTTGCCTTCGCCCTTTCCCATTTTTCTTCGGAGCCAGATAGAAGAAAAAAGTTGTCAAGCCCGTGGTTTGCAAAGGTGGGTTGTTAGGCATGAAGATTAAAGAGTCTGCTTGTCAGGCCTATGAGCAAATCTCTCCAGGTGAGAGAGTGTGTTGAGGGAGTGAATTCTCTTGGAGGGATTCCAGTAACAGCTACAGAGCTCTGAGAGTTCCTGTGCAGCTTATTGTTGAAGCCCCATAAGGGAGGTGGAGCAGTTTATGAACTGTCTGATAGTGAAGGTGTATACTCCTGGGGTGGGACATGCATGTGGGGAATGAGAGTCTGTGAGTAGTGGGTGTAAGTGGCTCCTGAGAAAATCCTTCATGTTGAAATGTGAGACATTCATGTTAGCCTTGCCAAGCCTAGGAATCCCTTGCCTGGTGGAGTTTAATCCTATCTGGGGGGTGACCCACTACTAAGACTTATGATCAGTGTGGTCTAAGGCTTGGAGGTTCATAGAAAGTCTGCATGCAATTGGTGGTCTTAAAAATCAAAAGATAAATATCCATTTTGTTTTTAATGATGTATGTTGTGCATGTCTATGATTATTACAATGTTATTATGTGTTTTCGTTGCATGTATGATTTATGGTCAATTTCTCATGAGTTAGTATAGTAGTAGTATATTTTATTCCCTTTTATTTCATTAGGAATGCATGTAATANCCACACTTCATATTTAACGATCCTTGGACCCTACCTTCCCTGTCCATGTCTTGTGAAGTTCAGTGACATATTGGAATGGAAATTCCACTATTGACGACAGAGATAGCATATCAGGCTATTATAGACTCTACTACCAACCTAGATCATGTCTCCTTGTAGAAGGACGAGGAGGATATTGTTCTCTAGCTCATATGGGCCACTTCATCATATTGCTCGCATGATTTCCTCGATGACGCTTTACCTTCAGATGAAGTGATCTTAGAGGCCATCAGTGGTCTTTATAGGCCATGGGATGATATGCATCATTTCTCTTACTTTCTCCTAGAGCTTTTTAGGATCATACAAGACAATTTTAGATCCACCTTGAGTGAGATAGTCAGTCATGCAATAGTTCCACTTGGTATGCACGACACTTGTGTTGAAGGAAAAATGGTGAGTATCTCTCCTACCATCATGATCTATATCTCTCGTATTCTGGGTAAACTTGAAAATGTATATATTGGTGCGTATTGTTTTCCTAAATAAATTCAAATCTACACTGAGATCTTCAAATTATGTGATGTATTCGCTTGGTCATATGAAGATATTCCTAGAATCGACCCTCGAATTGTTGAACATGAGATTAAAATCTACCCATATGCTAAGCCTGTTTGAAAACAACTTAGAGTTGTTAATCCCAGGAAGGCCTTTGCTATTAAGGCAGAGGTGGAGAAACTACTGAATTCTAGTTTTATCTACATGGTTCCCTTGACTGAATGGGTATCCAATCTCGTTCTTGTAAATAAGAAGAAAGGAACCATCCGTGTGTGCATGGATTTTTGAGACCTGAATAAGGCCTATCCTAAAGACAACTTCCTGACACCCCTCATTGATCATATTATCGATGAGTGTGCGGGAAGAGAGGTTTTTTCTTTTATGGATGGATTTCCACAATACAACCAAATTCAGATTAAACCCTAGGATCAACATAAGACGACATTTATTTGTCCTTGAGGTACATTCACATACCAGAAAATGCCTTTCGGCCTTAAAAATGTCAAAGCAACCTTCCAACGAGCCATGACCTTCACTTTTCATGATCTCAAGAATATAGTCGAAGCTTACCTTGATGATCTCCCTGATCACCCTTACAAGAGAGTGGATCACTCTACCCACCTTTGGCTAGTTTTTAAAAGATGTCGCTATTATTGCATCCGTTTGAACCCTCATAAGTGCATATTTTGTTTTAGGTTGGGTCTTTTGTTAGGATTCTTAGTTTTTGAGTCTAGGATGATGGTGGATCCTTTAAAGGTTGAGGCAATATTTTGTTTTCCTCCCCCACGCAACATTCATCAGCTTCAAGGTTTAGAGTGGAAAGCTAACTTCTTGTGTCAGTTTATAGTAAACTATGTCAATATTACTAAGGGTTTCATGCGTCTCTTGAATAAGGACACTTTGTTTATATGGGATGAGCGAGCCCAGGAATCCTTTAATGCTCTGAGGAAATCCTTGGTATCAACTGTAATATCCCCAAGGATGATCCCCAGTTATATTTATGAATTATAACATGTTTCGTAGGCTGGTGAGCCAAGCAATTATAAGTTGATAGGATTAAGTGTTTATGAGGCCGGTGAGCCTTGGTGTTAAAGGCTAGGATCTTGTTTTGTACATGTAAATATTCATATTATTAATATAAAAACATTGTTGCATGTAGACCGACCACAAATAAAGAGTATGGGGGACTAAGATCCACTAAGTTGGGTAAGGAAGAGGAGGTTGAAAGGCTGGAAATAAGGAATAATCTTAAAAGCTTAAATCCAAGAATAATTTATTATTATTCTAAATGTTGATACAAGGATATGATTATATCCTAATTTACTTTGGGAAGAGGGAATGACTTCCAAATGAAAAGGAAGGTGCTTCTTGAGCGACATGTGTCCACTCAGAAACATGCAGTTTTAAGGGGGAATTCTTGTTGTTTGAGGGAGGGACTCACGAAAGTTTTTTTGGGGGGCACACACAATTGGCTCTCACACTCTCACCATTCTGGCCATTCTTTGACTAGTCGGCCACCTTTATCTTGACAAGTTCACTCACGCACCGAGAAAGCACGCAGCCAACCATTTCTGCCATTGTTGAAACCGTGACCATCGCAAACCTCAGTAACTTGCACGCACTGGTATTTTGTTGATCCGTCCTCTTCCTTACCAGAGTTTTGTTGTTGCCTTCGCCCTTTCCCATATTTCTTCGGAGCCAGATAGAAGAAAAAAGTTGTCAAGCCCGTGGTTTGCAAAGGTGGGTTGTTAGGCATGAAGATTAAAGAGTCAGCTTGTCAGGCCTATGAGCAAATCTCTCCAGGTGAGAGAGTGTGTTGAGGGAGTGAATTCTCTTGGAGGGAGTCCAGTAACAGCTACAGAGCTCTGAGAGTTCCTGTGCAGCTTATTTTTGAAGCCCCATAAGGGAGGTGGAGCAGTCGATGAACTGTCTGATAGTGAAGGTGTATACTCCTGGGGTGGGACATGCATGTGGGGAATGAGAGTCTGTGAGTAGTGGGTGTAAGTGGCTCCTGAGAGAATCCTTCATGTTGAAATGTGAGACATTCATGTTAGCCTTGCCAAGCCTAGGAATCCCTTGCCTGGTGGAGTTTAATCCTATCTCGGGGGTGACCCACTACTAAGACTTATGATCAGTGTGGTCTAAGGCTTGGAGGTTCATAGAAAGTCTGCATGCAATTGGTGGTCTTAAAAATCAAAAGATAAGTATCCATTTTGTTTTTAATGATGTATGTTGTGCATGTCTGTGATTCTTACAATGTTATTATGTGTTTTCGTTGCATGTATGATTTATGGTCAATTTCTCATGAGTTAGTATAGTAGTAGTATATTTTATTCCCTTTTATTTCATTAGGAATGCATGTAATATATTTGTACTCTAGGATGAAAAATTAACCTGTTATCCAAACTTAGCAGTGTGTTGGTGGTGTTACATGGCACAACCATGGGTGGTCAGGTTTGCCACCAATAGGGATCGAAGCTAAGAGAGATGTCCAAGAAGTGATGTGGCCTGAACTGGTGCTGGCTGGGGACATTACAAATTGGTATCAGAACTAAGAGAGATGTCCTAGAAGTGATATTTCCCGACCTGGTGGTGGCTAGGGATGTTACAAATTGGTATCAGAACCAATTTAGTAGAAGTTGGAGCAAAAGTTTTAGAAAAGAATTGTTGTCGAAATGGACAAAATTTAAGTTCAGATTCTAGTTTTCGACATTGAGCATGAATTAAGTTGTATAAGTGGTTATGGAATCAAAATCGTAGAGAAAATTGTTGTTGTGAAGGTCAAAATTTGAATTCAGATCATTTCAAAGTGCCAAGAGAACACCTTGGTCATGTTTGGAAGCTCAATATGTATATCGGTTCAAGAAATATAACATAGAAAAGAGACTGCAGTAACCAAGGGTTTGGAACTGCAAGGTTTGACGTTGATTCATCATATTGAGTGAAGATTAAATCATGACCGTCATATTGCATTGAGGGGAGATCGACGGTGGGGAACCATTAGGGAAATCAAAAGAGAAATTAAATCATGAACAAGTTGACACTCTGCAATCCCTCAGGATCGTTGATCTTTCTATATCAACAGATAAACGATGGATATTGATACCACTACGGACAAGCATCTTTGCATTGTGGAGATCGGGAAGGAAATTAAAGCATGAGAAAGTTGAGTTTCCCCAATCACTCCTAGACGTTGATATTCATAGTTCATTAAAACATGACTATCAATCTTGTGAAGTGAGATAAGCGCCCAAATATTAAGTTGAGGTCATAGATATCGGTCACGTGTAGAGAAGATAGAGTGAAATTCGTGTATTTCTTGTCTGTTGATCCAAGCAAGGAACACATGTCGACAATTTATCTTGTTTAGGAATACAACATTCAAGAGAAATGGAGCGTGTTGGTGCACAAACTCCCAAATTCACGAAGTCTGGAGTTAATCTGTATCGTTCATCGCAAGAGAGGTATGTCATAAGATCGGCTTTTTCTGGAGTTTGACGTTTGGGAGAAATGGGGTATGCTAAGGTGAAACCTCCCGAAGCCCGAAGTCCTAGAGCTACGTGGCCTACTGATGTCACTAGGGATGAAGTGGACACATGGGATGTGTGCCATGTGTCAATGAGTTAAGAAACTGGGTAAGATGGAAATACAGTCAGGACATGCCATATGTCACCCAACTAATTGGACCACATGTCAACTTTGTGTGTCCTGTCGAGTTCCACTCCTGGTGGTGGCACAAGGTAGTTAAGCATGACGAAGAAGTTAGTTGGATCGGGCCCGCATTAACTTTGGTCACGATCTATCAAGATCAAGGAACGATAGGCATTGCAGAGATCCAATTTGCGTGGAAGATAAATCTACAAGGAGGTCCCGCAATCCAAACCATGATTTCCTAGAAGGGGTACATGTCAGCATGGGGACAATTGTGGAAATATCAGCGGGTTACTCCAAAACCATTGACCTATGTCCCCGCAAGTGGAAAAGTATAAATTTTTATGTGATTTTTTCGACATTTATTAGTTGAATCACGGAAATTGTGGGCCCCAATGGATGCATGGCACCTGATTATGAAGTCTGAAGACTGGACACTCCTCGTTATGGAATGGGAGGAAGAAATCCCTGAAGTTTCGTTACGCAGAAGTAAAGTGACGTAATGACATCATTGTAGTGACGTGGAAGTATGCAAAGATTCACGGTTTGGGATTTATGGATTTTGCAAAGGTGGAATCATCTGAAGTTCTGGAGCCCTGAATATCTGAAGTCCCAAAACCATGAAGACTTGAGTTCCATAGTGAGTATCAGTCATTGGATGCTCGGAAACATGGAATGTTGATCCACCCTACTTCGTGAGTTCAACAATCCGACACTCTGAGAGATTTGTTGTGATGATCTTGAAAAACCACCGAAGCATGGAGCCTGAAGTTTCAGAGCTCTGGATAAGTTCCCAAATCATAAGCCTTGGGTCACTACCATGGTCACATGCTAACCAAGGGATGAAGAAAAGGGTATAGTGCTCGAAATTTGTGGCAGAACAGAACTGGGCTTAGAAATTGAATCCAAGGGGTTCTTGACAGACCAAGACCTACAAAAAATGGAATCTGATATTGTTTTGTTGAATCATATTCGTTTATTCTGGAAAATTATTAAATTTTGATAGTGTGACAAAATTTCAGTTGACTGTACATTTTGCAAAGTTAACGATTGTCAGAACCGAATCGAATTGTCACTTAGTGCAGAGAAATGGGGAAGGCACATGGTGCTTACAGTTTATGAAATGAAGTTAGAGGAATGGATTTCCATATAAGAGTTGAAGGATCGAACTCTAATGGGCATGCACAAAAGATAGATAAGGAAGGAAACATGATTAAAATCATTGAAAAGTTGCATAAAGATGTCCAAACTCACTGAGAAGATAACAGAAAGCTCATGAAATCTAGGGAACAACAAGGAGAATATAACATAAAGTTGATGCAGAGCCTGGAAATAATAGAAAATAAATTGGATAAGGAGAGTGACTCTAGTAAATCAGGAAGTCACAGGTTCCCTGATGAGAATAGAAAATAAAGGAGTGTTGGCAGACACCATCATCACTCCAAAGGACATTCCAAGAGGAGGGCACATAGTATTTCAAGTCCATCAACTACTATAAATCATAGGAGATATGGAGTGAATGAACTGAAGGGTGAAATGAACAAGATTAAACCTCCTACATTTGATGGAGAGCACCAGAAGGAGGAATATGTTGAGACATGGCTTCTTGTGATGAGGAAATATTTCCAACTGCAGAATTACTCCTCTCATGCAGAAGGAAGAATTGCAATGTATCAACTAAAAGGAAAGGCGTCCATGTGGTGGGACAATCTTGTGCAAGTAAAAAATATCAAAGAGAAGAATGTTACCTGGAGGGAATTCAAGAAACACTTTGAAAAGAAATACTTAACTAAGAGATACTATGACAGATAGATGAAAGAGTTATTTGAACTCAAACTGGGCAGCATGACTATAGATGAATATGAAAGAATATTCCTAGAGTTGTTGAAGTATGTCCCTTTCATCAAAGATGAGACTGTCAAAATCCAAAGATATTTGAGTGGACTGCCAGCTTTCCTTAGTGAAAATATCTAATATGATGATCCTAAGACTATGGAAGAAACCATAAGGAGAGAGAAATGCTTATATGATCAGCATAAAGCAAAGCCTACTTTCCAAAGAGCTTGGGAAGACAAGAAGAAGTTTAAGAGGGAATAGAGGAAGAAGGGGAACAAGCCACCCTTTTTCAGGAATAATCCTCAAAGACAACCAGTGTTTAGAGAGCCCAGGATGGTAGGTTGACAAAGGCCAAGACATTCACCTATGCAATGTTGGGGTTGTAAAGGGGATCAAAAGTATAGAGATTTCTCTCACAAAAGTGACAAAATGAGAGTTGTCCACAATGTTCAGCAAGCATAAATAGTGGAGGACATGGGCAGTAGAATACTAAGGATCTATGCAGCCTTGGACAATAAGAAAGATAAGTTTCAATCATACAGGATTTAAGTTGAAGGTATGATCAATAACTATGCATTTATTATTTTAATTGATTCAGGGGCTAGTCATAGTTATATAGATCCCAAGATAGTGTAAAGGTTGCAATTTCCAAGGAGCAAGCATGTGAAATCTTGGTTGGTGCAGCTGGCTACAGGAGCTAAGAGAAAGGTTGTTGAGTTGGTTAAATCATGTTCAGGGGGCATGAATCGACTAAGTACCAAGGGAGATTTGAAGATCTTGCCTTTGGGATCATATGACTACCTGATTGGTATGGATTGGTTGGACCAACACCATGCCATATGAGAATTTCATAATAAGGAATTCACTTGCCTAGATGAGGAAGGAAATTGGAAAATAGTCCAAGGAATTCTTAGGGTAGTTACTGCCAGAGAAATTTCAGCAATGCAGCTGAAGAAATGTTATAGGAAAGGATGTCAAATATTTGCATCTCATATGGAGGAAGCATCTAAGGATAAGGTACCAATTCTGGAGGACCATGCAGTCCTGGAAGATTTTGAAGATGTGGTCAAGGAGGTACCAGGACTACCTCCAAAGAGAGATATTGATTTCTGTATAAATTTGACACCTCGAGCAACCCCAGTGTCAAAGACTCCCTACAGAATGAGTACACCAGAGCTGAAGGAACTACAAATGAAACTTGAAGAGGTTTTGAAGAAGGGATATATATGCCCAATTGTATCACCTTGGGGTGCCCCAGTCCTATTTGTGAAGAATAAATATGGGACATTGATATTGTGCATCGACTTCAGACAGTTGAATAAAGTAACTATAAAGAACAAGTATCCTTTGCCAAGGATTGATGATCTCTTTGATCAATTGAAGGATGCAAAGATATTTTCAAAGATAGATCTCAGGTCAGGGTATTATCAGGTAGGGATTAAAGAGGAAGATATCAGAAACACTACCTTCGGGACAAGGTATGGTCATTATGAGTTTACAGTGGTTCCATTTGGGTTGTCAAATGCACCAACTGCTTTTATGTGCTTAATGAATGGTGTTTTCCGAAAATATTTAGAGAAGTTTTTAATTATCTTTTTGGATGAAATCATTTTATATTCCAAGTCAGAGGAAGATCATGAGCATCATTTGAGGATGGTGTTTCAAGTGCTAAGGGAGCATCAGTTGTATTCCAAATTGAGAAACTTATCGTTTTATCAAAACATAATTCCCTATTTGGGGCATATCATATTTGAAGAAGGGATAGCAATGGATCTTGGAAAGATTGAGGCCATTAAAGGGTGGACAAAACCTAAGAATGTGATGAAAGTCAGATCCTTCATGGGTCTAGCTATTTACTACAGAAGGTTCATTGCAGGGTTCTCAAGAATAGATCACCCCATCAATTCCTTGCAAAGGAAGGGGAAGAAATTTCAATGGACAAAAGAATGTGAAAAGAGTTTCCAGCAATTGAAGCAACTGTTAACCAATGCTCCAATTATGAATATCGCAGATCTGATTGAAGACTTCATTGTATGCACAGATGCATGTAAAGAAGGACTAGGTGGAGTCCTCAGTCAAAATGGGTCTGTTGTATGTTATGAATCAAGGAAGTTGAAAGAGAATGAAAGGCTCTATGCCACCCATTATTTGGAATTGGAATCCATAGTGAACGCTTTGAAGAAATGAAGGCACTACCTCATGGGAAAGAGATTTGATCTAAGGAAATACCATAACAATATGAAATATTTGTTTGATAAACCTACTTTGAATGATAGGAAGAGTAGATTATTGGAATTCCTCTGTGAGTATGACTTGATATCAAACACATCAAAGGAAAGGGTAAAAAGGTGGCTCACGCACTCAGCATGAGCATGAATTGCATGCTACAACCATTAGCATGTATCAGACAGATCTTAAAGGAATAATTTCTTAAGCTGCAAATTTGGATTTGCAGTACATGGAATTAGTAACAAAATTGAAGCAAGGTAAAATGCAGCAGAAGGTTGAGGATTATTAATTGGGAATCGATGGAATCCTTTGGTACAAAAACATAGTCTATGTACCCAATTCTCCAAAATTGAGGAGTGTGATTTTAAAAGAGATGCATAATGTGCCTTATGCAGGACACCCAAGATATCAGAAAACAGTTTCAACAATCTAGAACCAATATTATTGGCCAGGCATGAAGAAGGAAATTGTTGAATACATAACTAAATGCTTAGAATGTCAAAGGTTCAAGGTTTAGCATAGACACTTAGCTGGATTACTGTAGCCATTACCCATTCCTAAGTGGAAGTGGGAAGCGGTGACAATGGATTTCATCACAGGATTACCCAAAATAAACAAGCAACATGATTCCATCATGGTGGTGGTGGATAAGATTACTAAAGTTGCCCATTTTATTCCATTGAAAACTATTCACAAGGGAGATAATTTTGTTGATATCTATATGAGGGAAGAAGCATGATTGCATGGCATACCCAAGTCAATTGTGTCTGACAGAGACCCAAAATTTACCTCAAAGTTTTGGAGAGGTTTATTTAAGGGGTTTAGAATGAACTTGAACTTCAAAACAACCTATCATCCTGAGTCTGATGGGAAAACAGAAAGGTTGAACCAAGTGATAGAAGAAATGATAAGGATGTATGTGATGGAAAAACCATATAAATGGGAGGATTATCTACACTTTGTAGAATTTTATTACAACAATGGGTATCAAGAATCATTTAACATGAGCCTATTTGAAGCACTTTATGGAATAAAGTGCAACACACCAATAAGCTGGGACAACTTAGCTGATAGAGAAATAATTGGGCCAGAGTTTCTCAAGGAAATGGAAGAGAAAATGCTGAAAATAAAGCAGAATTTGAAGGATGCCCAAGACAAGCCGAAACATTATGCTGATAAGAACATAAGCCACGGGGATTTTAAATTGGGTGATCATGTTTTCTTGAAAGTAAAAGCCAACAAAAGTTCCCTGAAGCTGGGAAATTGTTCCAAGTTGGTAGCCAAATATTGTGGACCATTTGAAGTCCTAAAAAATATTGGACTACTTTCTTATATGCCTGCATTGCCTACATCCATGACTATTCATAATGTATTTTATGTTTCATTTCTCAAGAAGTATATACATGATCCTAATCATGTGATTGATTGGAATGTGATTCAGGTGGAGCAAGAAGGTGCCTTACAAGTGAATCTGGTGCGCATATTGGACTAGAAGAGAAAGCAACTCCAAAATCAAGCCATAGGGCTTGTAAAGGTCCAGTGGACCTGGTACGATACTAAGGATGTGACATGGGAGCACGAGGATGCTATGTGGGTAGAGTAGCTGCATCCTTTTGAAGATTTTGAAAATATTGTTGATTCTATGTAAATAATTTGCACTGAGGATAGTGCGAAAATAAGGGGAGGGGATTGTAATATCCCCAAGGATGAGCCCCAGTTGTATTTGTGAATTGTAACATGTTTTGTAGGTTAGTGAGCCAAGCAATTATAAGATGATAGGATTAATTTTTTATGAGGCCGGTGAGCCTAGGTTTTAAAGGACATGAGCATGTTTTGTACATGTAAATATTCATATTATTAATATAAAAACATCATTGCATGTAGAATGACCATGAAGAAATAGTATCAAGGAGTAAGCTCCACTAGGTTGGGTAAGGGAGAGGGGGCTGAGAGGCTGGAAATAAGGACTAAGATTAAGAGATTAATTCCAAGAATAATTTATTATACTAAATGTTGATAGAAAGATATTATTATATCCTAAGTTTCTTTGGGAAGAGGGAATGACTTCCAAATGGAAAGGAATGTGCTTCATGAGCGACATGTGTCACCTCAAGCACATGCAGTTTTAAGGGGGAATTATTTTTGTTTGAGGGAGGGACTCACAAAGGTTTTTTTGGGGGGGACACATAGTTGTCTCTCACACTCTCACCATTCTAGCCATTCTCTGACTAGTCGACCACCTTTATCCTGACAAGTTCACTCACACATAGAGAAAGCACGCAGCCAACCATTTGTTCCATTGCTAAAACTGTGACCATCGAAAACCTTGGTAACTTGCATGCACTGGTATTTTGTTGATTCATCCTCTGCCTTACCAGAGTTCTGTTGTTTCCTTTGCCCTTTCCCATTTTTGTTAAGAGCTAGATAAAAGAAATAGGTTGTCAGGCCTGTGGTTTGCAAAGGTGGGTTTTCAGGCTCGTAGATTGAAGAGGCAGGTTTTCAGGCCTGTGAGAAACTCTCTCCAGGTGAGAGAGTGTGACGAGGGAGTGAATTATCCTGGAGGGATTCCAGTAACAGCTATAGAGCTCTGAGAGTTCCTCTTCGGCCTGTTGCTGAAGCCCCAGAAGGGAGGTGGATCAGTCGATGAACTATGTGACAGTGAAGGTGTATACTCTTGGGGTGGGAAATGCATGTGGGGAATGGGAGTCTGTGAGAAGTGGGCATAAGTGGCTCCTGAGAGAATCATTCCTGTTGAACTGTGCAACATTCTTTTTAGCCTTTCCAAGCCTAAGAATCCCTTGCCCGGTGGATTTTAGTCCTAGATCGAGGGTGACCCACTACTAAGAGTGATTAGCAGTGTGGTCTAAGACTGGGAGGTTTGTGGAAGGTTTGCACGCAGTCGGTGGTATTCATAATTCAAATATAAGTATCAATTAAGTTTTTAATGATGTATGTTGTGCATATCTGTCATTCTTACAATGTTATCATGTGTTTTCGTTGCATGTATGATTTATGGTCAATTTCGCATGAGTTAGTATAGCAGTAGTATATTTTATTTCCTTTTATTTCATTAGGAATGCATGTAATATATATGTACTCCAGGATGAACAATTAACTTGCTATTAGAGCTTATCAGTATGTTGGCGGTGTTACATGGACCGACCATGGGTGGCTGGGTTTTCCAAAAATAGGTATCGGAGCTAAGAGATGTCTCCAAGAAGTAACGATGCCTGACCTACTAGGGGTTGGGGACATTACAAATTGGTATCAAAGCTAAGAGAGATGTCCAATAAGTGACATTTCTCGGCCTGGTGGTGGCTGGGGACCTTACATCAACGCCTCGGTTGAAGCCTCTGGACTACATTAGAGATTACATGCTTTATATATCCACATCCGAAGGGATGGTTGGTATGGTTTTAGTTCATGGGGATGATGAGCTCCATGATCACATCATTTACTATCTTATTCCAAACCTAGTTGGCCCTGAACTCAAGTATTCTAATGTTGAGAAGATAGCTTTGGTTGTCATTCACACAGTTCAACGATTACAACACTATATATTTCTTTGCAAAACTACTATAGTTGTTGATGTCAACCCATTTCAATACGTCCTTACTAGCCGTATCATAGGGGGGAATATAATAAATGGATTGTCATCTTGCAAGAGTTTGACCTTGATTTTTCTTTGGCTAAATCCAAGAAATCGCTAGTTTTTTCTGAGTTAATATCGAACGTCCCTTAGTTGGATGAGGACGTTATTCATGTCGATTCATTTGTGGATGAAAACATTTTCCTTATATTGTCATTGGACCCCTTGTATGGAGACATTTTGATCTATCTTCAAACCTTGAAGTTCCCTCATCATCTTTTGAGAGATGATCGACGACATATACGATACCAAGCTAAGAACTACCTTATTATCAGTGACACTTTGTATCGTCGAGGTGTATATAATATCTTGTGTCATTTGTTGACTCACGAAGAAGATGAGTCTGTTTTTAATAACTGTCACAATGGGGCTTGTGGTGGTCATCTATCTGGGCTTGCAACAACCCAGAAAATATTGTGGGTCGGTTATTTTTGGGCGTATATTTTTAAATATTGTGTTGAAGTGGTCAAGAAGTGTCANTTACAATGTTATTATGTGTTTTCGTTGCATGTATGATTTATGGTCAATTTCTCATGAGTTAGTATAGTAGTAGTATATTTTATTCCCTTTTATTTCATTAGGAATGCATGTAATATATTTGTACTCTAGGATGAAAAATTAACCTGTTATCCAAACTTAGCAGTGTGTTGGTGGTGTTACATGGCACAACCATGGGTGGTCAGGTTTGCCACCAATAGGGATCGAAGCTAAGAGAGATGTCCAAGAAGTGATGTGGCCTGAACTGGTGCTGGCTGGGGACATTACAAATTGGTATCAGAACTAAGAGAGATGTCCTAGAAGTGATATTTCCCGACCTGGTGGTGGCTAGGGATGTTACAAATTGGTATCAGAACCAATTTAGTAGAAGTTGGAGCAAAAGTTTTAGAAAAGAATTGTTGTCGAAATGGACAAAATTTAAGTTCAGATTCTAGTTTTCGACATTGAGCATGAATTAAGTTGTATAAGTGGTTATGGAATCAAAATCGTAGAGAAAATTGTTGTTGTGAAGGTCAAAATTTGAATTCAGATCATTTCAAAGTGCCAAGAGAACACCTTGGTCATGTTTGGAAGCTCAATATGTATATCGGTTCAAGAAATATAACATAGAAAAGAGACTGCAGTAACCAAGGGTTTGGAACTGCAAGGTTTGACGTTGATTCATCATATTGAGTGAAGATTAAATCATGACCGTCATATTGCATTGAGGGGAGATCGACGGTGGGGAACCATTAGGGAAATCAAAAGAGAAATTAAATCATGAACAAGTTGACACTCTGCAATCCCTCAGGATCGTTGATCTTTCTATATCAACAGATAAACGATGGATATTGATACCACTACGGACAAGCATCTTTGCATTGTGGAGATCGGGAAGGAAATTAAAGCATGAGAAAGTTGAGTTTCCCCAATCACTCCTAGACGTTGATATTCATAGTTCATTAAAACATGACTATCAATCTTGTGAAGTGAGATAAGCGCCCAAATATTAAGTTGAGGTCATAGATATCGGTCACGTGTAGAGAAGATAGAGTGAAATTCGTGTATTTCTTGTCTGTTGATCCAAGCAAGGAACACATGTCGACAATTTATCTTGTTTAGGAATACAACATTCAAGAGAAATGGAGCGTGTTGGTGCACAAACTCCCAAATTCACGAAGTCTGGAGTTAATCTGTATCGTTCATCGCAAGAGAGGTATGTCATAAGATCGGCTTTTTCTGGAGTTTGACGTTTGGGAGAAATGGGGTATGCTAAGGTGAAACCTCCCGAAGCCCGAAGTCCTAGAGCTACGTGGCCTACTGATGTCACTAGGGATGAAGTGGACACATGGGATGTGTGCCATGTGTCAATGAGTTAAGAAACTGGGTAAGATGGAAATACAGTCAGGACATGCCATATGTCACCCAACTAATTGGACCACATGTCAACTTTGTGTGTCCTGTCGAGTTCCACTCCTGGTGGTGGCACAAGGTAGTTAAGCATGACGAAGAAGTTAGTTGGATCGGGCCCGCATTAACTTTGGTCACGATCTATCAAGATCAAGGAACGATAGGCATTGCAGAGATCCAATTTGCGTGGAAGATAAATCTACAAGGAGGTCCCGCAATCCAAACCATGATTTCCTAGAAGGGGTACATGTCAGCATGGGGACAATTGTGG
Organism: Picea glauca; assembly: GCA_000966675.3. Lineage (NCBI taxonomy): Eukaryota > Viridiplantae > Streptophyta > Pinopsida > Pinales > Pinaceae > Picea > Picea glauca. Next base: position 25,040 of record JZKD02S2112457.1, on the reverse strand, counting down.
AAATATCAGCGGGTTACTCCAAAACCATTGACCTATGTCCCCGCAAGTGGAAAAGTATAAATTTTTATGTGATTTTTTCGACATTTATTAGTTGAATCACGGAAATTGTGGGCCCCAATGGATGCATGGCACCTGATTATGAAGTCTGAAGACTGGACACTCCTCGTTATGGAATGGGAGGAAGAAATCCCTGAAGTTTCGTTACGCAGAAGTAAAGTGACGTAATGACATCATTGTAGTGACGTGGAAGTATGCAAAGATTCACGGTTTGGGATTTATGGATTTTGCAAAGGTGGAATCATCTGAAGTTCTGGAGCCCTGAATATCTGAAGTCCCAAAACCATGAAGACTTGAGTTCCATAGTGAGTATCAGTCATTGGATGCTCGGAAACATGGAATGTTGATCCACCCTACTTCGTGAGTTCAACAATCCGACACTCTGAGAGATTTGTTGTGATGATCTTGAAAAACCACCGAAGCATGGAGCCTGAAGTTTCAGAGCTCTGGATAAGTTCCCAAATCATAAGCCTTGGGTCACTACCATGGTCACATGCTAACCAAGGGATGAAGAAAAGGGTATAGTGCTCGAAATTTGTGGCAGAACAGAACTGGGCTTAGAAATTGAATCCAAGGGGTTCTTGACAGACCAAGACCTACAAAAAATGGAATCTGATATTGTTTTGTTGAATCATATTCGTTTATTCTGGAAAATTATTAAATTTTGATAGTGTGACAAAATTTCAGTTGACTGTACATTTTGCAAAGTTAACGATTGTCAGAACCGAATCGAATTGTCACTTAGTGCAGAGAAATGGGGAAGGCACATGGTGCTTACAGTTTATGAAATGAAGTTAGAGGAATGGATTTCCATATAAGAGTTGAAGGATCGAACTCTAATGGGCATGCACAAAAGATAGATAAGGAAGGAAACATGATTAAAATCATTGAAAAGTTGCATAAAGATGTCCAAACTCACTGAGAAGATAACAGAAAGCTCATGAAATCTAGGGAACAACAAGGAGAATATAACATAAAGTTGATGCAGAGCCTGGAAATAATAGAAAATAAATTGGATAAGGAGAGTGACTCTAGTAAATCAGGAAGTCACAGGTTCCCTGATGAGAATAGAAAATAAAGGAGTGTTGGCAGACACCATCATCACTCCAAAGGACATTCCAAGAGGAGGGCACATAGTATTTCAAGTCCATCAACTACTATAAATCATAGGAGATATGGAGTGAATGAACTGAAGGGTGAAATGAACAAGATTAAACCTCCTACATTTGATGGAGAGCACCAGAAGGAGGAATATGTTGAGACATGGCTTCTTGTGATGAGGAAATATTTCCAACTGCAGAATTACTCCTCTCATGCAGAAGGAAGAATTGCAATGTATCAACTAAAAGGAAAGGCGTCCATGTGGTGGGACAATCTTGTGCAAGTAAAAAATATCAAAGAGAAGAATGTTACCTGGAGGGAATTCAAGAAACACTTTGAAAAGAAATACTTAACTAAGAGATACTATGACAGATAGATGAAAGAGTTATTTGAACTCAAACTGGGCAGCATGACTATAGATGAATATGAAAGAATATTCCTAGAGTTGTTGAAGTATGTCCCTTTCATCAAAGATGAGACTGTCAAAATCCAAAGATATTTGAGTGGACTGCCAGCTTTCCTTAGTGAAAATATCTAATATGATGATCCTAAGACTATGGAAGAAACCATAAGGAGAGAGAAATGCTTATATGATCAGCATAAAGCAAAGCCTACTTTCCAAAGAGCTTGGGAAGACAAGAAGAAGTTTAAGAGGGAATAGAGGAAGAAGGGGAACAAGCCACCCTTTTTCAGGAATAATCCTCAAAGACAACCAGTGTTTAGAGAGCCCAGGATGGTAGGTTGACAAAGGCCAAGACATTCACCTATGCAATGTTGGGGTTGTAAAGGGGATCAAAAGTATAGAGATTTCTCTCACAAAAGTGACAAAATGAGAGTTGTCCACAATGTTCAGCAAGCATAAATAGTGGAGGACATGGGCAGTAGAATACTAAGGATCTATGCAGCCTTGGACAATAAGAAAGATAAGTTTCAATCATACAGGATTTAAGTTGAAGGTATGATCAATAACTATGCATTTATTATTTTAATTGATTCAGGGGCTAGTCATAGTTATATAGATCCCAAGATAGTGTAAAGGTTGCAATTTCCAAGGAGCAAGCATGTGAAATCTTGGTTGGTGCAGCTGGCTACAGGAGCTAAGAGAAAGGTTGTTGAGTTGGTTAAATCATGTTCAGGGGGCATGAATCGACTAAGTACCAAGGGAGATTTGAAGATCTTGCCTTTGGGATCATATGACTACCTGATTGGTATGGATTGGTTGGACCAACACCATGCCATATGAGAATTTCATAATAAGGAATTCACTTGCCTAGATGAGGAAGGAAATTGGAAAATAGTCCAAGGAATTCTTAGGGTAGTTACTGCCAGAGAAATTTCAGCAATGCAGCTGAAGAAATGTTATAGGAAAGGATGTCAAATATTTGCATCTCATATGGAGGAAGCATCTAAGGATAAGGTACCAATTCTGGAGGACCATGCAGTCCTGGAAGATTTTGAAGATGTGGTCAAGGAGGTACCAGGACTACCTCCAAAGAGAGATATTGATTTCTGTATAAATTTGACACCTCGAGCAACCCCAGTGTCAAAGACTCCCTACAGAATGAGTACACCAGAGCTGAAGGAACTACAAATGAAACTTGAAGAGGTTTTGAAGAAGGGATATATATGCCCAATTGTATCACCTTGGGGTGCCCCAGTCCTATTTGTGAAGAATAAATATGGGACATTGATATTGTGCATCGACTTCAGACAGTTGAATAAAGTAACTATAAAGAACAAGTATCCTTTGCCAAGGATTGATGATCTCTTTGATCAATTGAAGGATGCAAAGATATTTTCAAAGATAGATCTCAGGTCAGGGTATTATCAGGTAGGGATTAAAGAGGAAGATATCAGAAACACTACCTTCGGGACAAGGTATGGTCATTATGAGTTTACAGTGGTTCCATTTGGGTTGTCAAATGCACCAACTGCTTTTATGTGCTTAATGAATGGTGTTTTCCGAAAATATTTAGAGAAGTTTTTAATTATCTTTTTGGATGAAATCATTTTATATTCCAAGTCAGAGGAAGATCATGAGCATCATTTGAGGATGGTGTTTCAAGTGCTAAGGGAGCATCAGTTGTATTCCAAATTGAGAAACTTATCGTTTTATCAAAACATAATTCCCTATTTGGGGCATATCATATTTGAAGAAGGGATAGCAATGGATCTTGGAAAGATTGAGGCCATTAAAGGGTGGACAAAACCTAAGAATGTGATGAAAGTCAGATCCTTCATGGGTCTAGCTATTTACTACAGAAGGTTCATTGCAGGGTTCTCAAGAATAGATCACCCCATCAATTCCTTGCAAAGGAAGGGGAAGAAATTTCAATGGACAAAAGAATGTGAAAAGAGTTTCCAGCAATTGAAGCAACTGTTAACCAATGCTCCAATTATGAATATCGCAGATCTGATTGAAGACTTCATTGTATGCACAGATGCATGTAAAGAAGGACTAGGTGGAGTCCTCAGTCAAAATGGGTCTGTTGTATGTTATGAATCAAGGAAGTTGAAAGAGAATGAAAGGCTCTATGCCACCCATTATTTGGAATTGGAATCCATAGTGAACGCTTTGAAGAAATGAAGGCACTACCTCATGGGAAAGAGATTTGATCTAAGGAAATACCATAACAATATGAAATATTTGTTTGATAAACCTACTTTGAATGATAGGAAGAGTAGATTATTGGAATTCCTCTGTGAGTATGACTTGATATCAAACACATCAAAGGAAAGGGTAAAAAGGTGGCTCACGCACTCAGCATGAGCATGAATTGCATGCTACAACCATTAGCATGTATCAGACAGATCTTAAAGGAATAATTTCTTAAGCTGCAAATTTGGATTTGCAGTACATGGAATTAGTAACAAAATTGAAGCAAGGTAAAATGCAGCAGAAGGTTGAGGATTATTAATTGGGAATCGATGGAATCCTTTGGTACAAAAACATAGTCTATGTACCCAATTCTCCAAAATTGAGGAGTGTGATTTTAAAAGAGATGCATAATGTGCCTTATGCAGGACACCCAAGATATCAGAAAACAGTTTCAACAATCTAGAACCAATATTATTGGCCAGGCATGAAGAAGGAAATTGTTGAATACATAACTAAATGCTTAGAATGTCAAAGGTTCAAGGTTTAGCATAGACACTTAGCTGGATTACTGTAGCCATTACCCATTCCTAAGTGGAAGTGGGAAGCGGTGACAATGGATTTCATCACAGGATTACCCAAAATAAACAAGCAACATGATTCCATCATGGTGGTGGTGGATAAGATTACTAAAGTTGCCCATTTTATTCCATTGAAAACTATTCACAAGGGAGATAATTTTGTTGATATCTATATGAGGGAAGAAGCATGATTGCATGGCATACCCAAGTCAATTGTGTCTGACAGAGACCCAAAATTTACCTCAAAGTTTTGGAGAGGTTTATTTAAGGGGTTTAGAATGAACTTGAACTTCAAAACAACCTATCATCCTGAGTCTGATGGGAAAACAGAAAGGTTGAACCAAGTGATAGAAGAAATGATAAGGATGTATGTGATGGAAAAACCATATAAATGGGAGGATTATCTACACTTTGTAGAATTTTATTACAACAATGGGTATCAAGAATCATTTAACATGAGCCTATTTGAAGCACTTTATGGAATAAAGTGCAACACACCAATAAGCTGGGACAACTTAGCTGATAGAGAAATAATTGGGCCAGAGTTTCTCAAGGAAATGGAAGAGAAAATGCTGAAAATAAAGCAGAATTTGAAGGATGCCCAAGACAAGCCGAAACATTATGCTGATAAGAACATAAGCCACGGGGATTTTAAATTGGGTGATCATGTTTTCTTGAAAGTAAAAGCCAACAAAAGTTCCCTGAAGCTGGGAAATTGTTCCAAGTTGGTAGCCAAATATTGTGGACCATTTGAAGTCCTAAAAAATATTGGACTACTTTCTTATATGCCTGCATTGCCTACATCCATGACTATTCATAATGTATTTTATGTTTCATTTCTCAAGAAGTATATACATGATCCTAATCATGTGATTGATTGGAATGTGATTCAGGTGGAGCAAGAAGGTGCCTTACAAGTGAATCTGGTGCGCATATTGGACTAGAAGAGAAAGCAACTCCAAAATCAAGCCATAGGGCTTGTAAAGGTCCAGTGGACCTGGTACGATACTAAGGATGTGACATGGGAGCACGAGGATGCTATGTGGGTAGAGTAGCTGCATCCTTTTGAAGATTTTGAAAATATTGTTGATTCTATGTAAATAATTTGCACTGAGGATAGTGCGAAAATAAGGGGAGGGGATTGTAATATCCCCAAGGATGAGCCCCAGTTGTATTTGTGAATTGTAACATGTTTTGTAGGTTAGTGAGCCAAGCAATTATAAGATGATAGGATTAATTTTTTATGAGGCCGGTGAGCCTAGGTTTTAAAGGACATGAGCATGTTTTGTACATGTAAATATTCATATTATTAATATAAAAACATCATTGCATGTAGAATGACCATGAAGAAATAGTATCAAGGAGTAAGCTCCACTAGGTTGGGTAAGGGAGAGGGGGCTGAGAGGCTGGAAATAAGGACTAAGATTAAGAGATTAAGTCCAAGAATAATTTATTATTATACTAAATGTTGATAGAAAGATATTATTATATCCTAAGTTTCTTTGGGAAGAGGGAATGACTTCCAAATGGAAAGGAATGTGCTTCATGAGCGACATGTGTCAGCTCAAGCACATGCAGTTTTAAGGGGGAATTATTTTTGTTTGAGGGAGGGACTCACAAAGGTTTTTTTGGGGGGGACACATAGTTGGCTCTCACACTCTCACCATTCTAGCCATTCTCTGACTAGTCGACCACCTTTATCCTGACAAGTTCACTCACACATAGAGAAAGCACGCGGCCAACCATTTCTTCCATTGCTAAAACTGTGACCATCGAAAACCTTGGTAACTTGCATGCACTGGTATTTTGTTGATTCATCCTCTGCCTTACCAGAGTTTTGTTGTTTCCTTCGCCCTTTCCCATTTTTGTTAAGAGCTAGATAAAAGAAATAGGTTGTCAGGCCTGTGGTTTGCAAAGGTGGGTTTTCAGGCTCGTAGATTGAAGAGGCAGGTTTTCAGGCCTGTGAGAAACTCTCTCCAGGTGAGAGAGTGTGACGAGGGAGTGAATTATCCTGGAGGGATTCCAGTAACAGCTATAGAGCTCTGAGAGTTCCTCTTCGGCCTGTTGCTGAAGCCCCAGAAGGGAGGTGGATCAGTCGATGAACTATGTGACAGTGAAGGTGTATACTCTTGGGGTGGGAAATGCATGTGGGGAATGGGAGTCTGTGAGAAGTGGGCATAAGTGGCTCCTGAGAGAATCATTCCTGTTGAACTGTGCAACATTCTTTTTAGCCTTTCCAAGCCTAAGAATCCCTTGCCCGGTGGATTTTAGTCCTAGATCGAGGGTGACCCACTACTAAGAGTGATTAGCAGTGTGGTCTAAGACTGGGAGGTTTGTGGAAGGTTTGCACGCAGTCGGTGGTATTCATAATTCAAATATAAGTATCAATTAAGTTTTTAATGATGTATGTTGTGCATATCTGTCATTCTTACAATGTTATCATGTGTTTTCGTTGCATGTATGATTTATGGTCAATTTCGCATGAGTTAGTATAGCAGTAGTATATTTTATTTCCTTTTATTTCATTAGGAATGCATGTAATATATATGTACTCCAGGATGAACAATTAACTTGCTATTAGAGCTTATCAGTATGTTGGCGGTGTTACATGGACCGACCATGGGTGGCTGGGTTTTCCAAAAATAGGTATCGGAGCTAAGAGATGTCTCCAAGAAGTAACGATGCCTGACCTACTAGGGGTTGGGGACATTACAAATTGGTATCAAAGCTAAGAGAGATGTCCAATAAGTGACATTTCTCGGCCTGGTGGTGGCTGGGGACCTTACATCAACGCCTCGGTTGAAGCCTCTGGACTACATTAGAGATTACATGCTTTATATATCCACATCCGAAGGGATGGTTGGTATGGTTTTAGTTCATGGGGATGATGAGCTCCATGATCACATCATTTACTATCTTATTCCAAACCTAGTTGGCCCTGAACTCAAGTATTCTAATGTTGAGAAGATAGCTTTGGTTGTCATTCACACAGTTCAACGATTACAACACTATATATTTCTTTGCAAAACTACTATAGTTGTTGATGTCAACCCATTTCAATACGTCCTTACTAGCCGTATCATAGGGGGGAATATAATAAATGGATTGTCATCTTGCAAGAGTTTGACCTTGATTTTTCTTTGGCTAAATCCAAGAAATCGCTAGTTTTTTCTGAGTTAATATCGAACGTCCCTTAGTTGGATGAGGACGTTATTCATGTCGATTCATTTGTGGATGAAAACATTTTCCTTATATTGTCATTGGACCCCTTGTATGGAGACATTTTGATCTATCTTCAAACCTTGAAGTTCCCTCATCATCTTTTGAGAGATGATCGACGACATATACGATACCAAGCTAAGAACTACCTTATTATCAGTGACACTTTGTATCGTCGAGGTGTATATAATATCTTGTGTCATTTGTTGACTCACGAAGAAGATGAGTCTGTTTTTAATAACTGTCACAATGGGGCTTGTGGTGGTCATCTATCTGGGCTTGCAACAACCCAGAAAATATTGTGGGTCGGTTATTTTTGGGCGTATATTTTTAAATATTGTGTTGAAGTGGTCAAGAAGTGTCAYCCTTGCTAGGTGTTCACTYGRAATATGCGATCACATATAGCCCCTCTTCACCAGATCATCACCGTTGGTCCCTTCACCAAGTGGGGGTGGATTTTTTGGATTGCAACCCAACTTCGGTTAGGGGGCATCAACACATTATTGTGTTCRTAGACTACTTTAATAAGTGGGCCAAGGTTGTGCCTACAATTAAATCCRATGGTAATACTGTTKCATTTTTATAGTTCAATCAAATTATAACCAGGTTCAGAATCCCAAGTGATATTGTCACTGATCATGGTAGTCACTTTCATAAAGAAATGATGAAAGAATTATTATCAAAATTGGGGTTTAAACATGGTCATTTTTACCCTTACTACCCCTAGGAAAATGGACAAGTAGAGGCCATGAACAATTCTCTCGAGATCATTTTGCAGAAAATTGTCACTCAAAGCAAATATGACTGGCATATCATTCTTTACTTGCGCTTTGGGCATACCAAACCTTGGTTAATGATGTTGTCGATTTTTATCCATTTCAGTTAGTACACTATGTGGAGTCTTCAGGTGGCGTTTGTCTAGGGACATCAACGAATAATGTGATCGAATATAACACCATTATAGAGATTTTACACGATGTCGTTTCACATGGTATTCATTCTTTAGAAGTTTTCCTAGAATATTGGTTAGTAGTATGTCAGTTGAACGACAGTTACTATGTGAGAGACCCTACTCTACTCTGATGATTCCTACAGTTACAAATTTTGGAATTGATGATGGAAGAGGAAACAAGTTTATAACTTTACCCTTACATAACTTTAACCTGGCAACAAATTTATAACTTTACCCTTAGTTACATGTTATAACTTTATTTTAGGTCAAATCTCAGGTCTCCACGACTTCCTTGTTTTTCCTTGGCCTGCCCCTTCTCTGGGGTATTAGCTGTTGGGGGGACAAGGCTTCCAACATCCTTCCTTCCTACGCGGCCCTTCCTGCTTCAGCCTTTGTGCGGTGTGATGTTACCTTTTTCACAGGTAGAGGGAAATCTCCCTTGGGATCCTTGGGGATTCCTACTACAAGTAGAAACAAATCCCAGTTGTTTCCCAATTTCCTTAACTCCTCTATCAACAGTAATTTAATCAATGAGACATGCGATATTTTCCTCTTTGGCTGATATGTTTCAGCTTGGGCGTTGTCTTCCATTTCTCAGAGGCTTTGGTGTAAGAATAAGGGCATATTTAACGGTCTCCTCCTCATGAAGTGCATCAACAATCTAATGTGATGCGAATGTATTATGTCAAACCTTCCCTCACATGTGAATTATTTCCTAATTACTTCCATGAGTTTCTAAAAGGGCCCCCACAGATATCTACTTGGAATGCTCGTTTCAAATTTCCCACCTAAACAGTCTCACTTGATGAAGTCTTCGCAACACCATGTGTCCAAAGGAATGCCCTTAAACCACCTTTCACCACATGAAGGGATCTTTCTCATGACCGACTGAGTTTCCTATGTCACTTGGAAAATGACACCTGCAATTACTGTGTGAGACCCGTCAAACCTGAGTGTGAACTTCTCCGCTCATTTCATGTTGAATCCTTGGATTTATCTACAAAAGGTCATGCATTTGACCTGCTCAAAAGATGCCCTGACCTTCGAATCTTCATTGACCAACTTCAAGCTTTGAGGCTCGGGCACAACATTCCTTCCACTTTGCACACCTTTTCTTACATTATGGAATGTCATCATGGTGCAATGCATATTGGTTCTACAGGTGGTGGATTTTATGTGAGCGAAAGGCAGAAATCCCAATTGACCTAGGCTTGCGAGAAGAATTACAAGTGATGCGTAAACTTGATTGATGAAAAAAATGCATGTAGAGCGGTCAGAATTTATAATTGGGTGGGCAAGGGATGGAAACGTGTCGAGGGACATTGAATTCATGGAGAATGGAAGTTTCAGAGTGAGATTGAATATTTTCGCAGTATATCTGCACGACGGGTACACTTCAGAGTGTGCGAAGTACAACTGATAAGAGTTGCATGGCATATGCGATACAAGGGTCATGATTTTTAATTCTTTCTGACTCCATAATGAGTTGATGATGGTCACTTCGTCCACCAAAGCGACTTCTATTTAATAACTTACCTCAACTTTAGGCACATAATACCTTCTCCTCTGACAGGACCCGACTCTTTGGGAAAAGACCTTTACCCTTTACACATAACTTTACCCTTAGTTGGTTTTGAATTACGTTTATACTCTTCTTTTCTTTTCTGACTCTAAGAAATCTGACTGACCAGTTATAGTTATGGGTCCATAACGGGTACAATCAATTCCATCATCAACTCCCCCCTTTGTCAGCTGAAAGGAGAGACCACAAGTGGTTTCATGAACCATCATCATTGGAATTTTGAACTTCCCCCCTTAAGGTGCATGTTTCAATTTTACTCCATTTGTGTACAACTCAAAGTGGGCATGTGGAATTAACCACATGTTATCTCATCCCATGAGGGCCATTCTCGAAAGCTACACCATAAGGGGACCACTTTGGATTTATATACACATTTAACTATCTGGTGCAAGACACATATTTACTCGAGATTGTATTCTTCAGTAAGACTTATATAATCATTTGGCAGTTGATGACCATTGCCAAGGATCAATCCACTCATAGTGAATCTTTAGTCTTCCAGGTTTCTTCAGTATTGAACATTTGTCTGAAGAATGGTTATGCTTKCCACAATGCTGGTAAGGATGGAGATCAAARCATTGACTTTCCATGTGACCAACTCGATTGCAATGTTGTCACTTAACATCYTGATCTTCAACATTTGAAGTTGAATTTTCTTGAAGGAATCCAAYGCTCACAAACAAAATTGGTTTGGAGTAATTTGGAATATGAAAACTATTTTGATTTTCATATCCTAAGCCATGTCGATTCCTATTGAAGTGTAATTCTTCCCAAGGTCTGATGATCCTCTTGGAAAGATCATTTTGTACTTGATAACGTGCTTCACATTTACTTTCACTTATACTTTTTGTATCACTTTGTGCTTTGGCATCTTCTTCTTGCGATTCATCTTCATTGGAATTTGCTTCTGAAGTTGGCTTGTTGATTTGTTCCTTCATCGATTGTTGATCAAAATAATAATCATCATCATCATCATAGAGAGGGTTGTTATGAACAAGAAATAGTTCAAAAAACTTCATTGGTTGTTTACTTTTGAGTTCTATCAACTCATCATTCAATAGATGGGATTGTGCTTGAAGAAGTCTAACTTTAGCTTGCATCACTTGCAAACAAGTTAGCACTGATTGAAGATTTTCTTTGTTAATTATCACTATGTTGTCTTTAGTAGTGTTTATTAGAGTGTTTAGTAACTCTAATAATTCAATAATTTGCTCCATTTTGAACATGCTCTCTTGAACTCGCTCTCTTGAATTTGCTTCCAACAACTCACTTTATTATACTTTCATGCTCGCTTGAAATTTTCAACAATTCGAGGATCTCGGTTACCACCGAAAATGCATCCAAACTTGTGATTACAGTGACTTGAGTTAAGCTACTCAACCTTGTCAATTTCGAATCAAAATTATAATGAATCTTGGGCTCAACTGAGAATTCACCCAATTAGAAAGAAATTCAACTTGATCTGATTGGACACTTACAAAATAATTAGAGTTGATCTTCCAAGTTGACTACTTTGATGACGTTTGAGTCCTTGAATATTAGGTGCTTGATGTGTCCATTGCTACAAAGATTTGAATTGCTCCTTTTATTAATTTTTATTTTATTTTCCTTGACTGATATGATTTGATTGCTTGTAAATGCTCAATCATATGTGCTTGATTTTTCTTTAATTATGTGAGCTTGCATTTCCTTGACTTGTTGTGTACTCCGTGTATAATGAGTTACAATTATGTTTATGTCAAAACTAGACATTAAACATCCAAGCATTCAAAAAATAGCCACCAACCACAGTACACAATGTGTACCTAAGATCCCCTTATTCAATTTCGGGCAGATCTAACACACTGAACAAAAAACTTCAACCTTTATTATAGATATCTCTTTTATGATCACAATACAAATAGAGGCCTTCAATGATCTTCATGTCCCAATTCAACTAATAAGAAGAACCTTATAACTCCCTTTTTACAAAATTTAAACTCGAGTTTAATTGCTCCAAAATTCCTCCCAGCCTACCCCTTGAAGTAAAAACTTCAAATTACAAAAATATGTCAAATATGTCTCTATCTACCCTTTTTTTTTAAAACACCCTTTTGTTGATTTTGAAATTACATCAATCTTCTTATCACTCCAATCATATAAAAAAGACATTACATAAAGTAATGTTTCATTTCAAATACAATAACATAAGGCATGCTCAACAATTTAAACTAATACATCCAAATGTATTGAATATGCTTATTACTTTTTATGACTAAAATGTGAAGTTTTAAGGAGAATCTGTCATGTCTTTCACTTGTTACGAATTCATGCTTACCACGTAGTGGTTCAACCATAAAAGTGCCTGCCACAACTACACAAAGTGTTAGTTGAGAAAATTGTGCAGGAAATATTTGAGATCGATGAAGAGGTTGTTGAGGACTTCGATGACAGAGAAAACATTAAAGAGGTCGTACGATCCAATTTTGTAGGAAACCATACACTTTACCTCTAATTCTACATGTTGGAGGTCTGCATCTCAACTTGGTCTGAATTCCACATGATAAAGTCGACGTGCAGGTCATCAATGGTGTGACACGATGGTTTTATTCACCGCATGTTTATGTTTAGATAGCATAGAACTACAACAAACATTTCATCGGTCTCTCCACCCTCAAAATCTGAGGAAAACTTGTACTCAAGCTCATTCCTAGTGACAAGCAATTGGGTGAATTGATGTCAATGAATCAATTCATTCCAAGGGAGAATTTATTTCAATGGATCGTTGGGTGTTTCAACCTTCTTCAAATTGCTATTCTCATTTTTAGATCTGGATTTGGATTATGCATTTGTAGATTTGCATAAAAAAAACAAAAAAAACTCGAGAATAGAGAGCTAAAGTTCATGATTTTGATTAATGTCTCACTTTAAATCAATGGCAACTCTTTCTAGCACACCCAACAATAGATTTTGAACAATGCATGCCTAGATGTGGAGCATAGATCCCCAACATTGATTTGATCTGCAACAACAACTACTATGGGAATACTTTGATCTATAGATCTAATTTTTGACAAACTATATCTAAACCATATGTATGCGTATTTACAAATCAAGTACATTGCTATGATACCTAGCAGATTGCTTGCTATGATTGAGGCTGATTTTGATGAGATCCATTGGCATATCACTACTTCACACCTTCTAATGTTTTTCACCTTCAGTTGAAAGTTTGGTTTACTGGAGAAAGAAATTTATCGACGTAGGTCTACTCACCCATTCCTACACATGCAGATCTCATTCTAAGCAGGTCTGTACACACAGGATTTTATCCTCGCAGGTATGCACTTGCATGGATCCAACATTGTTACCATCCTCTCCTCTCCACACTATCTCTTTGACAGACGCTCCACACAGTTAGCACGATCTCTTTCCCACAGTTGGTGCCAGTCTACAATGCTCCAGACTTCACGTCGAATAGACAACTCCACTTAGTTTTATGCCACATGGTTAGAACATGTCTGGTATGTGGATTCGATCTCACATAGAATGTCTTACTCACATGGAGCTCACACACTCTTCTCTTAAGGAATCATCACATGCAGGAATCTTCCCGCTCTGATATGTCGAGAGTAGCCATCATCCATGAACTCAGATTTCAAATCACTCATGGAAAACAACCATGGAAACATTAGGCCCTTAAGAACAAAAAAAATATCTGATACCAATTGAAGAAATTGAGCATAAGAAAATTAGGACAAGTATATTGGCGGAAAAGGCCTCAAGCCATAATTCTCAACATTGTATTCATCTTAATGATACAAATATATAATACAATAATGAAACCACCTCAATTGTTTTTACGTCGACACCTCATCATAAGATAAGGTAGGAGGGGACAATATAGGAATCTAGAAACATACCTAGGATAACAACTATATCCTAGTATGTAAAATATACAAAGGTGGTATACTAAGCCTTAATGATTGTATATGAGAAAGAGGCTAACAACAAGGAGTATGAGATTGCATGTTGGTTTTCCCTTAAATTTCTAGGAAGATGATATAGATATTGTTGTTTAATTAATAAACAGAGGACCTTCAAGCTCTTTGGATGGTAGAATTCCAGAGGAGGCATGGACAGGTAAAAAGGTAAACTATTCTTTTTTTGAACACTTTCAGTTGTGAAGCATTTTTCCATATTGATAAAGAAAATAGAACAAAGCTTGAGGNAAAATTGGTTTGGAGTAATTTGGAATATGAAAACTATTTTGATTTTCATATCCTAAGCCATGTCGATTCCTATTGAAGTGTAATTCTTCCCAAGGTCTGATGATCCTCTTGGAAAGATCATTTTGTACTTGATAACGTGCTTCACATTTACTTTCACTTATACTTTTTGTATCACTTTGTGCTTTGGCATCTTCTTCTTGCGATTCATCTTCATTGGAATTTGCTTCTGAAGTTGGCTTGTTGATTTGTTCCTTCATCGATTGTTGATCAAAATAATAATCATCATCATCATCATAGAGAGGGTTGTTATGAACAAGAAATAGTTCAAAAAACTTCATTGGTTGTTTACTTTTGAGTTCTATCAACTCATCATTCAATAGATGGGATTGTGCTTGAAGAAGTCTAACTTTAGCTTGCATCACTTGCAAACAAGTTAGCACTGATTGAAGATTTTCTTTGTTAATTATCACTATGTTGTCTTTAGTAGTGTTTATTAGAGTGTTTAGTAACTCTAATAATTCAATAATTTGCTCCATTTTGAACATGCTCTCTTGAACTCGCTCTCTTGAATTTGCTTCCAACAACTCACTTTATTATACTTTCATGCTCGCTTGAAATTTTCAACAATTCGAGGATCTCGGTTACCACCGAAAATGCATCCAAACTTGTGATTACAGTGACTTGAGTTAAGCTACTCAACCTTGTCAATTTCGAATCAAAATTATAATGAATCTTGGGCTCAACTGAGAATTCACCCAATTAGAAAGAAATTCAACTTGATCTGATTGGACACTTACAAAATAATTAGAGTTGATCTTCCAAGTTGACTACTTTGATGACGTTTGAGTCCTTGAATATTAGGTGCTTGATGTGTCCATTGCTACAAAGATTTGAATTGCTCCTTTTATTAATTTTTATTTTATTTTCCTTGACTGATATGATTTGATTGCTTGTAAATGCTCAATCATATGTGCTTGATTTTTCTTTAATTATGTGAGCTTGCATTTCCTTGACTTGTTGTGTACTCCGTGTATAATGAGTTACAATTATGTTTATGTCAAAACTAGACATTAAACATCCAAGCATTCAAAAAATAGCCACCAACCACAGTACACAATGTGTACCTAAGATCCCCTTATTCAATTTCGGGCAGATCTAACACACTGAACAAAAAACTTCAACCTTTATTATAGATATCTCTTTTATGATCACAATACAAATAGAGGCCTTCAATGATCTTCATGTCCCAATTCAACTAATAAGAAGAACCTTATAACTCCCTTTTTACAAAATTTAAACTCGAGTTTAATTGCTCCAAAATTCCTCCCAGCCTACCCCTTGAAGTAAAAACTTCAAATTACAAAAATATGTCAAATATGTCTCTATCTACCCTTTTTTTTTAAAACACCCTTTTGTTGATTTTGAAATTACATCAATCTTCTTATCACTCCAATCATATAAAAAAGACATTACATAAAGTAATGTTTCATTTCAAATACAATAACATAAGGCATGCTCAACAATTTAAACTAATACATCCAAATGTATTGAATATGCTTATTACTTTTTATGACTAAAATGTGAAGTTTTAAGGAGAATCTGTCATGTCTTTCACTTGTTACGAATTCATGCTTACCACGTAGTGGTTCAACCATAAAAGTGCCTGCCACAACTACACAAAGTGTTAGTTGAGAAAATTGTGCAGGAAATATTTGAGATCGATGAAGAGGTTGTTGAGGACTTCGATGACAGAGAAAACATTAAAGAGGTCGTACGATCCAATTTTGTAGGAAACCATACACTTTACCTCTAATTCTACATGTTGGAGGTCTGCATCTCAACTTGGTCTGAATTCCACATGATAAAGTCGACGTGCAGGTCATCAATGGTGTGACACGATGGTTTTATTCACCGCATGTTTATGTTTAGATAGCATAGAACTACAACAAACATTTCATCGGTCTCTCCACCCTCAAAATCTGAGGAAAACTTGTACTCAAGCTCATTCCTAGTGACAAGCAATTGGGTGAATTGATGTCAATGAATCAATTCATTCCAAGGGAGAATTTATTTCAATGGATCGTTGGGTGTTTCAACCTTCTTCAAATTTCTATTCTCATTTTTAGATCTGGATTTGGATTATGCATTTGTAGATTTGCATAAAAAAAACAAAAAAAACTCAAGAATAGAGAGCTAAAGTGCATGATTTTGATTAATGTCTCACTTTAAATCAATGGCAACTCTTTCTAGCACACCCAACAATAGATTTTGAACAATTCATGCCTAGATGTGGAGCATAGATCCCCAACATTGATTTGATCTGCAACAACAACTACTATGGGAATACTTTGATCTATAGATCTAATTTTTGACAAACTAGATCTAAACCATATGTATGCGTATTTACAAATCAAGTACATTGCTATGATACCTAGCAGATTGCTTGCTATGATTGAGGCTGATTTTGATGACATCCATTGGTATATAACTACTTCACACCTTCTAATGTTTTGCACCTTCAGTTGAAAGTTTGGTTTACTGGAGAAAGAAATTTATCGACGTAGGTCTACTCACCCATGCCTACACATGCAGATCTCATTCTAAGCAGGTCTGTACACATAGGATTTTCTCCTCGCGAGTATGCACTTGCATGGATCCAACATTGTTACCATCCTCTCCTCTCCACACTATCTCTTTGACAGATGCTCCACACAGTTAGCACGATCTCTTTCCCACAGTTGGTGCCAGTCTACAATGCTCCAGACTTCATGTCGAATAGACAACTCCACTTAGTTTTATGCCACATGGTTAGAACATGTCTAGTATGTGGATTCGATCTCACATAGAATGTCTTACTCACATGGAGCTCACACACTCTTCTCTTAAGGAATCATCACATGCAGGAATCTTCCCGCTCTGATATGTCGAGAGTAGCCATCATCCATGAACTCAGATTTCAAATCACTCATGGAAAACAACCATGGAAACATTAGGCCCTTAAGAACAAAAAAAATATCTGATACCAATTGAAGAAATTGAGCATAAGAAAATTAGGACAAGTATATTGGCGGAAAAGGCCTCAAGCCATAATTCTCAACATTGTATTCATCTTAATGATACAAATATATAATACAATAATGAAACCACCTCAATTGTTTTTACGTCGACACCTCATCATAAGATAAGGTAGGAGGGGACAATATAGGAATCTAGAAACATACCTAGGATAACAACTATATCCTAGTATGTAAAATATACAAAGGTGGTATACTAAGCCTTAATGATTGTATATGAGAAAGAGGCTAACAACAAGGAGTATGAGATTGCATGTTGGTTTTCCCTTAAATTTCTAGGAAGATGATATAGATATTGTTGTTTAATTAATAAACAGAGGACCTTCAAGCTCTTTGGATGGTAGAATTCCAGAGGAGGCATGGACAGGTAAAAAGGTAAACTATTCTTTTTTTGAACACTTTCAGTTGTGAAGCATTTTTCCATATTGATAAAGAAAATAGAACAAAGCTTGAGGMAAAATACAAGAAGTGTACCTTTATTRGATACGGTGTTAATGATTTTGGTTATCKCTTATGGGATTATGAAAATTACAAAATCATTGGGAGTAGAKATTTTRTATTCAATGAGAAGGTTGTGTACAAAGATYTGTTGCAGGGAAAAATAAAAGAAAAAGAAAAAACAGAATACACAATTCTTGATTAGATCACTGARAAAGAAATTCCAAAGGTACCAGAAAATCAAAATGTACAACAACAGGAGCAACAGGTACATCAAACTCCTCCRAGTGTTGTTAGAATATCTACTAGGTTAAGTAGACCCCCTTAACGATACTCTCCTTCATTTTATTATTTATTGTTGATTGATTCTGGTGAACCAGAATGTTATGAAGAGGCAATGCAGGTAGACATTAAAACGAAGTGGGAGAAATCAATGAAAGAGGAAATGGATTCCCTAGTAAATAAACAAACTTGGGATTTGGTTTAGTTGCCTACAATAAAAATAGAATTACATAATAAATGGGTTTAAAGGTTGAAGGAAGAATATGGAGGAAAAAAGAGGTACAAGGATAGACTTGTTGTAAAGGGGTTTGCACAAAAGAAAGGTATACATTTTGATGAAATATTTTCTCTTTTTGTTAAAATGACTTCAATTATGATCTGGATTTTATGAGAAAAACCAAATGAATACATATTACTGTCAAAAGATGCTTAACATAGAATAACAGATATACAGTAAAACAAGTTTCTATTCAATAAGGAAATAAGTTGAAACTGTAAAATGCAGTGGAAAACAAGCTTGTTAGAATGGTGGCGACTTATCTCTGAGAAGAGATGTGATGGCTGCACTCATTCCCAAGAAGATGATTAAAATGAGGCTCTAAAGGAATTTTTACAAAAATAGGAATGTCAAAAAATTTATACATCCAAAAACCTAATCCTAGGAGATGAAGTGCCAAAAGTCATGTGGGCCCTATTTGGGTAAGTTAGTACATCAACTTCTCGAGGTCATAAATTTTGCATATGATCTTCGTTTTAGGTGCACGATAGCATGTTGGAAATTTCTATCCGAGGACTACACATTTTTCTGGTCAAACTCTAACTATGTCCATATTGTTATTGTGGTGATCCCTAAAAACGTTGTTTAGGGCCTCAAAATGGCCTCGAAAGTCAAGGACCCAAAAACTAGGAAAACACTCCCAAACTAGAAAATTGCCAAAATGAGCCAATTGGAATAGGTGGGGTGCCACCAACATCCATATCGATCAATACTCTCCCATTAGGAATCAATGGTCTCCATTGTGTTTATTTCCCCATCAAATGAGGAAATTTCTGCTGAATTTGGCCCCGGGTGAGCCACTTGACTTAGTGCAGGAGCTTCCCTACTTTGACAACTCAATAAAGATGGATCCTTTGCTAGCGCATGACCTTGACCTGTTTTTCCACAATAAAATCATTGCATGGTTGTTGTATGCAGTCGGGTTTGGGCTATGTTGGTATCAATTGTTCTATTATCTCTAAGGTGTCCAATAATGGTGGGAGATAAGGTCGAAGGAGATCCACATTGAACATTGGTTGCAAGCCAAGGAAAGGAGGAATGTTGAGCTCAAACAAATTATCACCCATAAACTTGGTGATGGTGTACATCCCATAACGGAGTGGGAGAAGCTTTCGATGGGGTCCTGTAAGGAATTATTTCTGCAATTGCAACCAAAATTTGTCTCCCACCTGAAACTTATGTGGCACCCAATGTTGATCATGGCGCTGCTTGTACTGGTCATTGGACTTTTGTAGGATATATTGAACCTGTTGGTGGATGTGATGGATCTGCTCAATGAACTAGGTGGATTTGTCAGCTCCAATTGGAGCGGGAGATTAGTCGATTGAGGTGACTGCAAGGGGTAGTGCAACATCTATGGGACCCAATGGTTGGAATCTCAAACCCACCTGAAAGGGGTTCTAGACGTTTGAGCTATGTAGGGCTCGGTTGTAGCTATGTTATACATAGGGAAGACTCTCATCCCATGTGTGAGGGTTCTTGTAATTATACATGCGCATGATATGCACGATCATTCTATTTATGAACTCGGTTTGTCCATCTGTTTGGGGGTGGAAGCTCATGGATTTGGTGAGCATGGTGTCGAGCAGTGACCAAAGGCTCAACGAGAATGTGTTGAGAAATCGACTGTCCTGATCTGAGACAATGGTTTGTGGGATTCCAAAATGTACCCAAACTTATTCAAATAAGCACTTGGTAGTGGCCTCTGTTGTGATGCTCTTCTTGTAGGCGGCCATAATTTCCATCTTAGAAAAGCGATCAACAACCACAAAAACACAGTCATTTCCCTACTTGGTGGACGGGAGGCCCGACATGTAGTCCATTGAGATGAATTCCCGTGGCCTATCAAGATTAGGTAGAGGGGTGTACAGGACATGTTTCTTAGTGGTCGGTTTGGCAATAGCGTAGGAAGTGCAAGACCTGATATACTTGTTGACCTCCTGTCTTTAAGTTTCGACCAGTAAAAATGTTTCTGCAACATTTCCACAATCTTTTCAACGACGAAGTGTCCTGCCACCCAACTGTACTGGACTTCCCATATTAGGTTCATTCTCTCATTTTATGGAATGCAGATATAGACCAGATGACACAGAAGCCCATCCCAAAGATGGAAATTAGTGGCAATTATGTTTGCGCCCAACATTTGGTAGGTGGTGGTGAATTTCGGGTCTGTCTCATTAGTGGGCTCTAAAGATGTCCTAAAAATAGCCTTAGTTAACATTAATTTATCAACTCGAGGATTTGTCTTTTTATCTCAAGAATGTCAGCAAAGTCTATGCAAATAGTTGTAGAGGCTAAAATCGCGTAGTTAAATCAAATCTAAGTTTATCAACAATCAAGTTTCTCACACATCCATTAAAATTCTAAAACTAATACCTTAACAGAATTGAAATCTAATCTACAACATGTTGTGAATTCAAAGGCATAAATTAAATTGTTGAATTGATCTAATTAAGAAACAATAATTAAATCTATGGAAATCTTGATAAACTGATCTATTGGCGATTATCTAACCTGTGAAAATAAACAGTGAATTACTATATCTATGAAAAGGGACAATAACTATACTTAACCAAAAGGAGCAATGATTGTAATCTAATCGAAAGGAACATCAAATGCTAATTTAAGCGAAAGGATCAACAAATGCTAATTTAAGGGAAAGGAACAACGCATATGATAATGATAGGAACTGTCAAGCAGTAAACTATAGCAATGGAAACTGGAACAACAATCGATATCATTCAAATGAAACACTTATCTATTGTAGAAAACAACATAAAATTATTAACACATTCATGCATTTATCTTAACTATTACAAAAGAGATTCAAATAATAAAACATAAATCAAACTGATTGATCCAAGTGGATATTGGTGGCCACCCATCTTTTCTGACTGGCTCAAAACAGTTTTCTGGCAATTTTGGCAATTTACTATTTTTAGCAGTTTTTAACTTCCGGGGCCATTTTGAGGG
>JZKD02S2112455.1:782795-810751 GCA_000966675.3 Picea glauca | reverse complement strand
TGCGTGGAAGAGTGTACATACTTCTGGGGTGTAAATACTTCATGGGGTATAAACACGACTGAAAGCAAGGACCTCTGAATCAGGAAGATAATCAGGCTCCACAACCAACAATCTCATCCAACTCCTTTACACCCTATAGTTTATGTTGGTCCTTTCGCAAAATGGGGAATTGACTTCATGAGATGTAACCCTCAATCGGTCGAGGGGCATGGATACATCATCATAGACATGGATTATTTTACTAAGTGGGCCAAGGCGATCCCTACATTTGATAATATTGGAAAAACTATAGCCTTGTTCATATTCAATCATATCATCACTCGATTTGGAATCTTCCAGGCTATCGTTACTGATCATAGTAGACATTTTCGAAATTTCATGATGTTTGAGCTTACTGAAAATTTGGGTCTTCAGCATGAAAACTCAATCCCCTACTCTCCATAGGCCAATGGCCAGGTTGAAGCAATAAACAAATATCTCATCACTATGCTTCAAAGGATAATAAGAATTCATAAGAAAAGTTGGTACACGATGTTGTTTTCAACATTATGGGCCTATCAAACATCTATGAAGTTTGTCACAGGATTTACACCTTTTCAATTAGTGTATGGTATCAAACTTGTTCTGTCGATTGAGTGTGAGATACCATATTCGAAGCTAGCCATTGAACTTCTCCCTAACACCTCTACTGAAGAAGAACGTCTGTTGTATTTGATGCAATTAGATGAAACTCGTTGTGATGCCACCTTGGTTATTGAAGCTCAGAAAAAATGCATCAAAGCCCAATATGATAAGCATGTCAAGCCATGCATTTTCTTTGAAGGTTATCTAGTTCTCCTCTACGAACAATATTGTGATTTACTAGGGGCCAAAAAATTCGAGGCTATGTGGCGAGACCCTTATATTCCCAAATGAGTGTTGGAGAAAGGAGCCTATGAGTTAGTGGATTATGATGGCATTCCTTTGAGTGAACCAAGAGATGGGCTTTACTTGAATAAGTACTATTCTTAGGTTATCTTTTCATGAGTGCTTGTATTTTTACTATAGCATACTCTTGTGTGCTACTTTTGTGTGCTTTTTCTTTATTTTTTCTCAACCCCCAACTAATTACCTTTCTTTGTGCTTGGTTTCTAGATGTCGGTGTCTTCTCTACCCTACATTGGCTTCCTCGATGGTGCTAGTCGTAGTACTCAGAACTTAGCATATGTTTCTTGGAAAATCTACGCACCTATGAATGAATTAATCAGTCTACATGGTGTTTGTCTCGGTCGTGCAACTAACAATATCACAGAATATAATGCAGTCATCAAATTGTTGACTGACGTTACTTCACTTGGAATCTATCACCTTGTTGTACAACTTGATTCGCAGTTAGTATTAATAAAATTTAGTAATGTCTATGTGTTGGCCCTTGACCAAGTTTTGAGGATTCTTGGTCATGTTTGACATATTTTGGGACTTCAACAGGCTGTCAAAGGTGGAGTGCAAGACAGACAAGATATTGTGGGATCTCAACTGCTTTTAGGGCCCTTTTTTGGATTTGGGATTATATAACGTGTATGGGATTTCATCCCATGGGTTTACCCATGTTTAGGCCTATTTTGTAATGTATAAATACGTATCTAGGCAATGTAAGAGAGATACCGAGAGACCTAGTAGGCCAGAGTGCTAAGTGTTAGAGCTGGATCTATGTGATCAAGCGTTGTAAGTGATTTGTGCATACTATGTGAGGCTTGCAAGGCTAGTGAAAGTAAATGTAAGAGACTATGTGAAGGATTTGTGCTATATCCTAGCTAGAAGAAGGAGGATCTGGTAGAGTGCGCATAGATCTCCTGTCTTCTGCAGAGTAGAACTTGGATGTTAAGTGTCTGTAAGAATATTAAACAAAGATAATAAATATGAGAAGAGTTGGTGGATGTAGCCCTAGGGTGGGGGTGAACTACGTGGTCCTAGCTTGAAAACTAAGGCACTGATAGAAGAAATAAGATTTGATATGAGTAGATATGATAAGAATAGTGAAAGATATGTTATACCTATGCATAGAGAGAATGTTTGGACTAACAAATGGATGTAGGATCCTAGAAAGAATTTTTTGCAGGTTAGCTACCATGAACCTAGAGCGCAGTATAGGAAAGGCTGGGGATCATTTAAGAAAAAGAGAGGATTAACCCTTTGTTACAGTTGCAAAAGACCAGGACATCTGTCTAAGGAATTCCCTGGTAGAAGACCTAGTTTCCTTTGTTGCAAATCTATGGACCATGAAGTATTGGATTTCCATAGAATGATTGCTAAGGTTGAAAGGATGAATATGAGACAAGAAAACCCTAAGGAATATATAGCAAATGAGATTATAAAAAAAACCCCAAAAGAATCTAAAAAAGTATTTCTATAGATGGAAGAAACCCTAAATGACCACTGACATATCATCTTATCGAAAATCTTCAAAGAAAAATAGCGCATTGAAAAAAGAATTGGAGACTTTGACATTGAATCTATTCTAGATGAGGAAACATAGGTGAATATCATGAAATAAAGAACTTGGGAAATTTTAGGGGAGCCTCCTATGATTCCTTCATTGGGAGGAATAAGATTATTCAGAGTAAAGTTGGTAACCCTATGTGGAAGACTTACCTAGATATCTATGAGTGCTCATGGAACTTTGACAGAGGAAGAATTTGAAGTTGTTAAATTTATTGAGAACAACTCTCCATTTTCTATGTTACTAAGAAAACCTTGGATTGAAGGAGATCAGGCGAGAAGGAAAGAAGAAGAATTCTTAGAACAAAGGAAGCAAGAGTTGAAAGATTTCATGACTAGGAGGATCGCACACTTGATTGAAGAACAAGAGAGCCTAGCAAAGCTACTTAAAACCAGAGACTTGGATGTCGAAGTGGGAAGAATACTAGAATACCTACATAAGTCTAAAGTACCTATTCTAGATATAGATGAAGTATTACCCCTGATTTCTAGGAAAGAATATCACAAGCATGAATTTACTCTGCCAAAAGAAGATA
Source organism: Picea glauca (assembly GCA_000966675.3). NCBI lineage: Eukaryota > Viridiplantae > Streptophyta > Pinopsida > Pinales > Pinaceae > Picea > Picea glauca. Next base: position 807,737 of record JZKD02S2112455.1, on the reverse strand, counting down.
AGAATCAGAATGAAAAAAGGAATTCTGAGACAAAGGTCACTAGAAACAAGGATAGAAAACTAAGTAAGATGAGAGATAAGATCAAAAAGTCGCAAAAGGTTCCAGAGGGAACATCACAGAAGGAAAACTTGTAAAATTGGAACTTCGTCACATGGCACTTCACCATGGAGAAAAATTATAGCCATTGGGAATAGTATAACCATTAGACCAATGGCCTGAATCGGTAGAAAGACATTTTTGATCAGAAAGTTCACCACTAGATCATTAGGATCATGCCATAATGGACATAACTGCGTTAATAAAGGATTTTCAACTGTTGCAAGAGATATGTTGCTAATTTATCTATTTATCCCATCACTCCACACCACGAGAACACTTTTTCCAACTGTGAATATCTAAGCCCACAGACTAGTTAATTCCACACAGTGATCATCGTGCTATTTCCATATATCCCACTGTATTGAGCAGTTACTCTTCGAACCTGAGATATTCAACCACGAGCGTGTACTTTCGAAGAACTTACCACACTCAAAGAATCTACGAAAGAAGTACTCATCGACCTCATGACTGAGAGAGTCATGTCTGAACGATTGATGTTTGTGGGTGTACAAGAATTATCAACAAGAGGAATGTAAGCTTCTCCATCGACTGCTCGTGGAGTCAGACCATCCCGACCATTAGTGGAAAAGAGAACCAAACACAGAGATGACCTAGAAAATGTGAAGGTGATCCCGACCATATTTCTTGACTACACCCCACCTCTGGCCGACACGGTGAGTCACAATAGTGTTCCAAATAAATTAGAATACTCCATGGTTACTACATACCTCCCAAAGGGGATACACATAGTTCAAGCGCAGCAGGACAAGATCATAGAATTGAAGTTTAGTGACTTCAACCTTGGAGATCGCAAGAACTATAGTATGCTAGCCACATATAAATACCTGACCAAGATGAAGGGGAGTAACTAAAAGATAATCCTCCAACCATGGACGATGAACCTCTCCCAGTCCACCCTATTAAACATACTAAAAATCCCACACTTTGGAAGGCACCAGGAAGTCAACACCTGTGTCAAGACATTGATTTCATGTTACCATGGTGGCTACTTATGGCTAGATCGTCGTATCATAGTCGATCCGATGTTGATCCATAGGATCACATGATTAAGTATGCAAGGACCCGAATCCCAAGATTTCTATCCAGGAAAAGTCACTGATCGCACACTAGCACATAAGATCAAGGATACATATGGAAATTTTGAAAAGGGGATGTGATGCTACAGGGTAGCCTCCATCCAGAATGGCACAATGTGCCTAGCCTACCAGCTCATAGACGAAAATTTAGTAATGAAGAACAGACCTATGCAAGTCACATGATTTTTTGTTGACCTCGCAGGGAAGTGTGTGGAAGGTATACAAATGAACTGGGCGAAGTACTTAGTTAATCAAATAGAACTCGATTGTCGTGAAGCACAGGATTAGTGATATAAAATTCACTTTATCTGGCTCCTGATCCTTATTGACTTTGTTTCCTAGGAGATGCCGGAAGGTGTGACCTTTCTAGATATTGAACCATTCGATCCACTTACCGTGAAGTTCACCACACTCTGGTACTTGAGTGATATGAACAAACAGTGGCAGTTGAATGCTGTTTTTCACACCTATTACCTCCACCTAAAGAGAGACATTGAATTTGAACCTCGCATGACTCCAAACACCGTACAGAGGATTTGACCCCTGATGAAGTTTTGCACAGATCGACACTTCATCTACCTTATAGCATGAGCTGATGAACATAAGGAGCAGCTTCAGTCATACTACAAACTCATGGAAGAGGACCTTGAGGAGATCACTAAGGACTGGTCAGAAGACTTCCTTATTCCGAGAAAACCTGTACATATGTCTAACCCGTACAACCCAAAAATCATACACAAAGAATAGGATACACCCGAACCAGCAAAAGGAAGAAGACTGAAGAGGTCCAAGATTTAAGCAGTGCCTCAGGAAAGACTACTTCAGTATCACCTGACCGAGGGGGTGATGATGAAGTAGAAGAAATAAATGACAAAGGATCTAAAAAAAATTCAAGCGAAGTAACACCGCCTAGAGACAAGGTTGACCCCCTAAAGAAGAGGAAGGTTTCACCTCTGAAACTATCTTCCCGAAAGAAATCGAAAGCCACTGTTACCAAGATGAAGAATGTGCTCACTACCAATGATTTTGACTTCATCATAGCAACCCTAAATGACACTTCATTGGAAATCATGGAGAAACAAGAAGTTAAGTAGGAAAAAATGTATGAAATAATTAAGGTTGAATTCCGACGGGTACAACAGGCCCTTCAGTCCAGTTGCACAGTGTCCACTACACCCCTGCCATTAGGAGAACCAAAATTGGGATATGAGCTAGCCCAACTACGTCGACTAGATGATGTGGTCTAAGCTCTCCTTCATCGTACTCAAGAAGAAATATAACAAGACAACCAGGCCTTGAAGAAAGTGCAAGGCTTAATCGTAGAACAACGTAGAGTTGCATAAGAGGAGAAGGTTGCTCTCCAGGAAAATTTTGAAGCAAAGAAAGTATAGATGCAACAGGAAAAATAACAGTTGCTCGTAGAGAAACTCAAAGTGAAATAATAAGTCAACAGAGACCTCTATTCCATGATAGGATTACAACCACAGGAAGAAAATTGAGTCACGCACCAAGTAGAGCATCTCGTAGAACATATCCAGTAGCTCAAAAAATGAGTAGTAGACTTAGATCTTCGCACTGTACCCAACACCCCGCAGGATGTAAGGGATCAATGAGAAGCAACTTCTCGAAGCACAGTTGAAAGAATCAAACTCCTTGCCATGTCATGCAAGAAAATCAGTGATCACAGTGCCCAGATATATGAGTGACTCACTGAGAATTCAGAATTGAAGGCGCTGGACTCACAACTAGAGGAAGCGAAGCAACAAGAAGAGACAATATAGACACAGTTGAAGCCCCTGTCAGCTGTGGAAAGAATGAAGTGATCCCAAGAGTAGCACACTACCCAGCAGCAGGTCCACTCTATTCAAAGCATAGTTATGCAAGTAACACAGAGGTTGTGACCTACACAGGATGAGGCTTACCAACTGTTCATAGATATTAAAGGTTGAGGAGAGAAACTGGAGCAAGTTGTCACTACAACTGAACAACACCTAGAGGGACATGTCAACGAAGAATTCATACAAGAGTTCACTGAACAAGAGGTCATGGAGCAACTATAAGTCAAATAAGCTCGAGCCAATGTCGATGATTTTGAAGAAGAACTAGTCAGATCAGAGTGACTCGGGACTAGTCATAGGTGAGTGTTGGGGGCCTGTTGGCCCTTGACCAAATTTTGAGGATTCTTGGTCATGTTTGACATATTTTGGGACTTCGATAGGCTGTCGAAGGCAGAGCACAAGATGAAGTGGAGATTGCTGGATATCGGCCCCTTTTAGGGCCCTTTTTGGGATTTGGGATTATGTAACGGGTATGGGATGTCAACCCATGGGTTTAACCATGTTTAGGCCTATTTTGTAATGTATAAATAAGTAGCTAGGAAATGTAAGAGAGAGACTGAAAGACCTAGTTGGCCAGAGTGCTAAGTGCTAGAGTTGGATCTACGTGATCAAGAGTTGTAAGTGCTTTGTGCATATTGTGTGAGGCTTGCAAGGCTAGTGCAAGTAATTGTAAGATACTATGTGAAGGCTTTGTGTTATACCCTAGCTAGAAGAAGGAGGATGTGGTGGAGTGCACACAGATATCTTGTCTTATGAAAAGTATAACTTGGATGCTAAGTACCTGTAAGAAGCTTGGCCAAAGATAATAAAGAAGAGAAGAGTTGGTGGATGTAGCCCCAGGGTAGGGGTGAACCACGTACATGATGTGTTGATATGATTTGTGCGATGTATTGATGTGTTTAATTTATTAGTTCTTTAATATAGATGGATGATAGATAGATCTGTTGATGATTAGTGCTTAATAATATGGATTGATGTTGGATTTGACTTGTGTACGCATGCTTAGTTATTAAATACCTTAGATCTGAATGAATATTGTGATACTTTGTAATTAGGGTTTAACTGCACTGTAACTAGGACTGAATATTAATGAATGTTAACTTTTGAGTTCTTTGTTAAGTGTTATAATCGCATATATGTGTCCCAATAAAGGCTGCAAACATCTGATTCCTGCAACCACCCCTGACTCTACCTTGGGTGAGACTTCATCTGCGTCGCAGGTGTTGCTGAAAGGGACGGTAGTTAGGGTTTTGTTGGTGCATTGTTGTAGTGTTGAACCTTGGGTCTTCTTGTGTGCCAACACTATGTTATCCAAAGTCCTACTTTGTTAAGGGTATGTTTAAGAATTATCCTATTGGAACGTCATATTGATTATATTGAATATCACCACATTCCTATATGTATAAATACATTCACAGATGCATTATCTAATTATGTGTTAGACGAAAATTTGATACATTTATAAATCCAATCACATTTTGTATATAAATAAAAGTAAGCCAATATAAGCCTCATGTATATTTAACAATAATTTATTTTTACAAAAAAGTGTTTTTCTCCGAAGACCAAAATATCAAAATGTGAATCACATGGCTTCATATACAAAATAGCATCAAGGATGTTTCTCATGATGACACAACTTTCCGTGCCACCCTACAGAGCATTAGACTAATAGAATCAGATAATCCTGTTGGAGTCGCCCTTGTTTTTTACCTTCCAAAAAATTTTTCAATTTTCAAAACTTGAAGTCTAAGTTGACTTTCTCCCGAGATCTTAAAACTCTGAAATCTTGTCGCCTGAATAGAGATTCTTTTCCTACTTTCAAAACAGATCCATTCTTGCAAATATGTTCGCTCTTTTGTTTTGTTTCGAGGTCTCGCAAGTCAGACACTTTAATTGTTGAATTCACAAGTCTCGAGTCACGAAAATGTGAACTCGATTTTAATTTTCACCCAAGGCATTAACTAGGGTAAAACCTTTAACCCAGGATTAGACGTCATCGGGGTTTTGCGACTCGGCATGCGTCAAACCCAAGTTTTTGTTATTACAGCCCCGATAGCCGAAAACACGATAACCCTGTAATAACCTTGGTCAGAAGTTAAAGGTAAAAAATTAACCATGGTTGAATTTGATTCTCGACACCTCGCCACTCAACACTTTCTTGCATAAAGTTAAAGCTCCTAAAACCTTGACTCATGAGGTTGCGACATGATTATAGAAAGATTAATTAGTAGCCTAACTTAAGATTTTCTTCCCATAATTTGAGCCTTAATTATCACTACATCGCGATATCACGACTCAACATATCATTCTCCCAAAAATCTGTCTTCAAGGATCCGAGTCACGATATGGCGAATAAATTGATTATATAATTAAGAATGTGCCAAATTCACGGTTACTGTTAATTAAGCTAAAAATCGGCACTCGCAGTCTCGCGAGTTGAAAAGTCAAAATGTTAAAGGGAAATTCACGATGCGGTGAAAAGCGAGAAAATGATTTAAGTCCCTAAGATTTGATTATTTAAATTAAAACGAGATACGTCCCGCACATCGAGGTTTTCACACTTCAGGAGGTAACTACTTGCTCTCCATAACCCGACTGCCTGTCAAGCTGCCGAACATTGATGACATTAATGAAGAACTAGGGTAAATCCACAAATAAATAAGATCGAATTTATACAATAAATTTGGTTTTATGGGCGATTTGACAGACTTATTTCAAAGGTAAAGGGTTTTCAAATATATACGAGAAGTTTCATTCTATTTTAAGCATTTCTCATAAGCGCACAGAGCTCACCTTTCTCCGAGGGAACTCATTTCCGCATGTATTCAAAGGTCTATTGTAGAAGAGCGAAAAAGCAAGCTTCATCCATGGCCCCAAGGAGAGTAGTGAAAGCGAATGTCTAGGTTGCAGTGAAGGGTCCAAACAACGTCTCAGATAGTTCACCTCGGACTGGCGGCTCAGTACCCAACTGGTCGTTTGTTTAAGATATTCTACAATCTGAATTGGTGAACTATTCAGACTCCGATGACAATGATAATGTAAAGGATGACCTGAACACTAAATACAAGACAATTGTTCAGTCTGGTATTCACCTGGTTGCAACCGGACCATGTTTTCTCCTATACTACGACATGATCCGATGGGCGTTGGATCACATAGACCTGCCCACCAGAAATATCATAAGTGACCAACGGACCATGGTCGGGACTTTCAGACCATAGCATATCCAATCTATGTATAAGCTCCCAGCAACTTCTGAATACACATATGGCACTGAATTCTTGGAGGAATTCAAAAAGGAGTGCGAAGAATATGACAAAAGCATGCCTAGTTTGATAAAAGATTGGGTTTCACGCTCCGTGACATTCAGAGTGAATGACAAGGGCTTGTATTCAATTGCTTCATTGGAGCCACAGTATATGTATGTGGCGATTATGACATGCCGACTTTTGGGAAGGGAGGATACCGCGCATTTTTTAATCCAGTGGGTACCTCTCATATTTCGGGTAGCATAAGGTTCCTCATTTAATTGGGCGCGGATATTCTCCGACAATTTGTTCAACAGGGTCATAGAGTATCTGGAGCAAAAGGCAGCTGGGAGACCATCCTCATTCTTCATGTCTGTGTATGTCATGGACGTGATATGCTCCATGACGCCTTCCCCTTTGATGAATTGGGCTTGGAGTCCAACCCAAGAAAAAACTGTACATGAGTACCACGATAAACTGTGGGAAAATAACACAAATAAATTTATTTATGAGATTTTCAACTGGGTGATGGTGCCTCTGCACATCACCATTTTTGGTCGTTCGCCACCTCGCATCTCGGATAGCATTGTAACAAATCTAAGTCGTATCACGGAATGGTACGTAGAAGCAGAGTTCTCCTATTTCAGAGTTTTTGGGGCTGTTGTTCCTCCGCTTGCGCTACCGCTGTTCATCCCCGACAAGATGGCCTGTCACGAGATTGCTCGACAAACGGTGATTGGCGGAGTGAGAAAAGAGATTAAAGCATCATCGAAGAAGGTATGGCCATTTTTCCCCATTCGGCTAAATTCTTATTCTTTATTGGATTTTGGACATGCTAAGGCTGAGGCTGCAACCTTAGAATACTTAAGTTTGGTCTCTATTGAGTACAAAAATCATGATTCTCAGAGAATTGTAAGCACCCATTTGGCGAATTGTGGATCGAAAAAGTTTGAACACGAGTGTTCACCCTGGGATGATATTTTCCGAGGGGCGAGGTCCTATGGGGAAGTGCTAGTTCAAATCATATCTTTAGCACCTGAAGACAGGTTTTCTGTCTTAAAGTTTCAGGAACACAAAAAAATATGTCTCCCCGTTGTGTTAGGAGGATTGGGTCTTTCCAAGGATAAAGAGAAGGAGGCTGAAAGTTCTGAGGGCCAAACTTCTAAACCCAAAAAACGTCAGGAAGGGGAACAGGAGAAGAGTCCCAAGCAGGAGAAGAATCCTAAGCAGGAGAAGAGTCTCAGGCAGGAGAAGAACCCTGAGTAGGAGAAGAGTCCCGAGCAGGAGAAGAATCCTGAAACAGAAGAACAGAATATTGATCCACCCAAAGAACATAGTCCAGAGGTGGAAGTAAGAAACACAGACCCGCTAGAAATTCAGAATCCAGAAACTGAGACGATGACCTCTGATCCTCCGAAGGAGCATGACTCACTCGTCACACCAGGAAAGGTGGCGAAGAAGATCGGGGAACCCATCACCTCTGTCACACCCTTGCAGTCGGCACATGGAGATGTTAGCGAGGGATGGATATTTGGTGAAGAACTGAGACCTATAAGGGCAGAGGAACTCCCTCCTAATGAATTCTTTTTTGACAAAAAGAGGAAAGTTGTAGTGAAGCGATAATTTTATCAAGAGGGAGAGTCCACTGTTAAAAAATACAAAATCATGACAGATGGCAAGAGCAAGAAAAGTGACCAGCTTGCTACTGAAATCGCTGGAACAATGGGCACCTACGCTTCGGCCAATCAATTCTTAGCTGGGCAGATGAATCTCCAATTAAAAATAAAGAATTGCCTCATCAAGACCCTCGAGGCTAGGTTAGCTTCGGCCACAGAAAGCACTAAGAGTCAGGCGAGTGGAGAAATAGAGCTAGCCCGATTGGCTGATCAAAAGGAAATTGAAGTCCTCAAAACGAAGTTGGAACAAGCGAATTCAGTGATCCGAGATGGTCGGGTACAGTAAAATCAGTAGAGGAGTATGATCACAGGGTTACAGGCTCAGTTAGAGATTGATAAAAGCAAAATGATCGACGTCGAGGGGTTTAAATCCAGAGAGATTGATATCAGGGGTAGGATTTCTTCTGTACAACAAAGTATGTTAGACAAAGTGGGGGTTATCTGAGAAGATTGTGTGTTAATGCATCATATTTTAGAAAATCTGATTGTCCAAGAAAGGAATGCAGAGACTGCTCGGGTCGCTTTTCAAGAAGCGGTAATAGCTACCAATAACAGGTTTTCGACAGATTCTCCAGGACTCACCATCGCTAAACAAACAAGAGGTAATATTCTGTTAAAATATTGGGAACATAATATTACCTTAAGCAAGGAACAGGCTCAAAGGGTAACTAATTCATTATAGGAAGCTTTCAATACCATAGATGGTGAGATGCTAGGAATGGAGAATGGAAGTGACTCGGAGACGCTAAGGCAAATGAATATAGATCAAATCTCCCTCGATCTAAAGGAAAAGAATGAAAGAGATTCGATGCATATCTCTAAGATGGATAGGGTAGATATGGCTCAAGTTGATGAACATTTGATTCAACCGAGTGCACAACTCAATGCTCTTCACATCATTGACGCTCAAATAGGTGATAAACTTCCACAGTTGGCTCGAGAGTGCTATTTCGCTGAGGCCAGCTGTCAAGAAGAGCCTTTGCAGCTTGTATCCCAGTTCGTGGACAAATGTATCATGTGTACCGAATCCACGAAAAGACAAGCACCTGGCACCTTTTGAAATATAGTAGAAGAGATGGAGTTATTTCGCTCCTCCCAGCTGTCGAGAAGAAATTTCACAGCTTGTATCCCAGCTTGTGGACAAATGTATCATATGCACCAAATCCATGCAAAGACGAGCACCTGGCACTTTTTGAAAAAAGAGTAGGAGAGGTGGATGGATTTCGCTCCTCTCGTTTGTAATTGAATTTATGAAACCGTTGAGTTTCACGAGGAGAAAAAATTGTATAAATAGACCACAAAAAGAAGAAGAAGGGGCTGGACTTTTTGGTAGTGAATGTAATAGAATTTTTTGCATTAGAGAAGTTAATACAAGCAAATTTGAAGATTCCCGATTCTGTCACGACTGTGTTACAAGTTTGTTTTGTTATGTTTCTTGTTTCATTTCATTTCAGTCTTCATAATTGATGTGTATCACTATAATTTAGTACGACCACTACTATAGTGAAAGTATTTCATTTTTCTGTAATTGTTTCTTGTCTTTCCTCTGCACCAACTATTAGCGGGTGTAAGACCAATTTGCATTTACAGAATTTCATATTTATTTACACTATGTCAATTATTTCTATGTTGTTTTCTTCTTCTGTATATGTGTGAGTTTTCTATTGACAGTAACCTTACGTTATCTATAGCTAAATGTTTTTCTCTCACCCCACATCTTTTTACTAAAAATAATATAGTTACGGGAAAGGGCCTTCAGTTTTCATTCTTATTTCGTTCTTCATGCAAAGGTTACTCTTTATTTTGACCAAATTGAAATAGCATTGAAATCTTCTGTTTAAATCATTTCCATATTGGTATTGTTCCTCAATGACTGTCCCTACAACAACTCAACCAAATATTCAACCCAGACTATCCAATCAAATACATATCGCTTTAAATATTTTTGACACAATTCTTAAAACTGCAAACACCTGGGAGGAATTGGAACGTTCATGGGAAGCCATTGAACAAGATATTACTACCCAGGAACAGTTGGAAGCTAGACAATGAGAACGTAGAAATCCTCATTAGTTTCCCATACCAAAGGTTAGTGTAATTCTTTATCAAACTTTATCATAATTTTGTATGCCTTGACACTGTACTTTTAAGCCTTAAGTACAGACTCAGGAACAACAACTTTCTGGCATCATTGCCAGGGAACGAAGTTACGAAATCTTTTCCCTGGGAAAATGACAAACTATTTCGTTGATAGTGTTACTCTTTGATAGTGAACATAGAGTGCACACATTTTTAAGTCTTTTTTAAAAAATATTTCACTTGGCGACTCCATTGAAATAGAAACTGGCGTCTGGTAGAAGGCATACCAGATAGAACCTGGATGGCAAGCCGATTACACCTGTTAATAATCTTGAAAATTTTTTAAGAGCAAGAGGCTTGTTTGAGGCAACTGCTTCAGTTGAAAAGCCTGAGAACCCACTTTTAAAGACTAAATTCCCTTCAGAACCTCTTACTTCCTGCAGCCCTCTGTTTGATACCCAAGATCTGGAAACAAACTACTCTGAATTTAGGAGTGAGACCCATCAGACTTTCCCATCTATAAATACAGGAAAGGGTCCTTTAGAAAGATCGTTGTCATTTGACATACCAGCCTTTCTTCGGTAGAACCTCCCAGTTTCACCTGATCCAAAAGAGTGTGTTACACCCTCTTTTTCCACTCCCAAGTCGATGGCAGGCGTCAGAGGAGGAGGTGGAGGACGACCGAATGTCCCTCCTCCTAGAGTATTTGCAAAAGTAGCAGTGAGATACACTCCCTTGGTATTACCCGTTCCCCTCCATGATTTACCTGACAACTACATCAAAAATCTTCCTAAGTTCACTGGAGAGGGAGATCTAACTGTAGCCGAGCATATAAAAATTTTTGACCAATTTGCAGACATCTGTGGTATTGAACACAAGGATGTCTATTCGAGACTACTTGTCCAGACCTTCGAAGGACAGGTCCAAACTTGGTTTCGGAGTCTTCCTGCAGCTTCTATTCAGACATATGACGCCTTGGAAGACGATTTCCTCAAACAATGGGGAGAGAGAAAGGATCACTTATATTACCTTACCGATTTTGGGTCCCTAAAGAAAAAGAACTCAGAAACCGTTATGGAATTTATTCTGAGATTTAACAAACTTTATAATAAAATTCCAGCCACTGTTAAACCTTCTGAACCTTCAGTCGAAGTAACCTTTGCGGGAGCTTTCGAACCTGATTTTGCATTGCTTTTGAGAGAAAGAAGAGGAGTCACCCTGAATAGAATGCAAGATGATGCTGTCAAAATAGAATCTAATATGATGGCTTCAGGTAAGTTAAAGGCTAAAGTAGAAACAATCAACCGTGAAAATAGACGCTATAGGGAACCAGCAGGTCCTTCCGGGTCAAATAGATACATTAACGACAGAGTAGACAATATGGCCCAAATAATTAAAGATCTGTCTAATAAAATCTCTAGGATCGAGTTGGATCAAGCTAAAGCTGATTCTTCTAACAAAAAGGACTTCAGGAGAAACCCAAACCCCCAAAATCAACAGAGACAAATAAAGAATGAAGATAAAAAAATACAAGCTCCACTAAAAAACGAAAATTTTATAGGAGCAAATGACCTCCAGGATTTCGGAGATTCGGAAGATGAAGTCACGTGTTTTAGTGATGAAGGTTCGTAGCCATTTTTTACCAGGGAAGACTATGAGAAATCTTTGAATACTCCTAAACCATATAATGAAGAAGAAGAAGGTGATCACACTAACCTCTGTGTATCTCAACTAGAAACAGAAATGATAGCGACTGATGTTCAACCCAGATACAATCTGAGATCTAAAAATAAGCCCACCTCAACTGACCTACCTAAGAGAATCTCGCAAAGGGGTTAACCTCATGAACCTCCTCTGGAAGAGACATCGTTACCCAACAATAAATTCAAGATAGAAAAGACTCAAAAGTCTGAGGTGAAAAAAGCTGAAACCCAAATAAAGGAAACAGGACCGATAGATAAAGTTACATCTCCGACTAAGGTCATGAGTGATAAAGCGATCCAGGCAAACAAGTCGGAAAAAAAAATCTCGGAGTTATTAACCAAAGAAATGGACAAGGCCAATACATTTTACAATTTTGAAAATGAATTAAATAAAATTAAGATACCGATTCCTTTGGTAGAATTAGCAAAAAACCCCACTTATTGGAAGCAAATTGCCAAAGAGATAGGTGTTTATGAGACAGAAAGTCACTCCGACGTTATCAACCTAGAATATGACAGACCTAACATCACCTTTGGTTCTCATTTCGAGGGATTCAAAGACAACGTCGCCCCTTTCTATATCACCCTGAATATACATGACCAGCTACTGCATAACTGCATGTTAGACTCCGGGGCTTCACATAATGTTATGCCCAAAACTATAATGGAGAGGCTGGGGCTCCATATCACTAGACCCTATGGAGACCTATACTCGTTTGATTCAAGAAAGGTTAAATGTATGGGAATGATAAAAGATCTGGTAGTTACCCTAGCTCAAGTCTCGGTCAAGAGTATCCTGATGGATGTGGTTATTGCAGATATTCCCCCCAAATATGGTATGTTGTTATCTAGATCATGGGTAGCCAAGTTGGGGGGTTCTCTACAACTAGACATGTCATATGCCACAATTCCAATTTTCGATGGTCATTTTACCTGTTTGTACCGAGAAACAAGATTAGTGTATACTGTCAGTGATCCTCAGAATCCAAATAACTTTCCCATTTAAGTTGCAGACCAAGATCTAGGGAATTGCATATTGTCATTTGATGATGGTTTGGATGGGTGTCCAGAAGAACTTGATATGAATCAGGAAGAGCTTATCCCCTTGACTGAAGAACTATGCAAAAATGGTATCTGGAAAATGTACTTCGATGGTGCTTCATCTTCTGAAGGAGCCGGTGTTGGCATACTTTTGGTAGCACCCGAAGGTAATTTTATCGTTCCTTTCTCATATCATTTGCAGTGGGACATAGATTACACCAATAATGTATGTGAGTATGAAGCATTAGTCTTAGGTTTAGAGGCTTCAAAGAAGTTAAACATAAAAAACTTGGAGGTTTACGGTGATGCTGAATTGATAGTAAGACAAGTAAACCGACAATACCTAGGCAAACATCCCAGATTGAGAACATACAGAAATTGTTCTTTGGATTTAATGGAGAATTTTTTCTCATCTATAAAAGTCCATTTTATTCCTCGCACAAAGAATCTACATGCTGACACACTGGCTAAGGTAGCCTCAGCCTTTTCCCCTCCCACGAATGTTAAACTAAAATATCATATTGAAATCAGATATAAACCCTCTATACCAGACAATGTCCGACATTGGCAGGTCTTTGAAGATGATGAACAAATTCATAAATTTCTTATAGCAATAAGTGAGTTCTCTAAAACCCATCCAAACCAAGAAAACCAAAATGACCCGATGTGGATTATGAAAGAAGATGAATATCCTGGAGCCTTCCGAGAAAAAATAGTTGATCATCGCATGTTGGTCCTTAAAAATAAACAAATCCCAAAAGGATTAATCCCTTTGGAAAGACTCTTCGATCAGAACGACATACCTGTGAAGATCACTTTGCAGCCCCAACGAGAAGAAGTGGAGGATTGCGACATAGGAACTGAAAAAGATTCCATGATAGTAAAAATATCTAAATTCCTCCCTCCTAAGGTAAAAGATCAGTACAGAGACCTACTCAGACAGTATAAAGATGTTTTCGCCTGGTCCTATAATGAGCTTCGAACTTATGATACTTCTATAATTGAGCACAAGATACCTTTGAAGCCTGGAGTCAAGCCTTTTAGGCAAAAACTTAGGCAGTTTAACCCCATTTTGTTGCTTGTTATTGAAAATGAAGTTAAGAAGATTTTAGATGAGAAAATAATTGTACCTTTAAGGTACTCAGACTGGGTGGAAAATTTGGTCCCTTTCAGGTAAAAGAATGGAGAAATCAGACTGTGTGTGGATTTTCGGAACTTGAACAGGTCCTCTCTTAAGGATAATTATCCACTTCCTAAAATGGATCACGTCCTAGAAAGGGTAGTTGGAGAAAATCGGATGTCTATGATAGATGGGTTTTCTGGGTACAACCAAATCACCATGAACAAGCAAGACAAAGAAAAAACCGCTTTCACCACACCATGGGGTACATTCATGTATGATAAAATTCCTTTTGGTTTAATGAATGCAGGGGCTACCTTCCAGCGCGCCATGGATATCGCTTTCGTCAGAGAAAGAGATAAGTTCATAGTAATCTACCTCGACTATTTGACAGTTTTTTGTAAAACCGATGAAGAACATTTGATCCATTTAAAACAGACTTTCGAAAAATGCCGCAAGTATGGTCTATCTTTGAACCCAAAGAAATCACATTTCGCTATGCGGGAAGGTAAGCTTTTGGGGCATATTGTATTTAAAGATGGGATCAAGATTGATCCTAAGAGGGTTGAAGCGATACAAACTATCAGTATTCCTAGAAATGTTAAAGAAATTCAATCTTTCTCAGGTACAATAAATTTTTTACGAAGGTTTATACCAAATTTTACTGAGATTGTCAAATTGATCACAGGAATGCTGAAGAAAGATAGCAGAGTAAAATGGACAACCGAGGCTAAAGCGTCGTTCAAGCGTATTAAAAAAGTCATCAGCGAGGCACCTGTGTTAACAAGCCCAAATTACTTGAAAGATTTCCTCATCTTCTCATTCGCTTCTCAACATACTATCACCGCGGTGTTGCTGCAAAAAGATGATGAAGGCTTTGAACGCCCGATCACGTTTTTTAGCAAGAGCCTTAGAGACGCCGAACTAAAATATGATATAATAAAAAAAAAGGCATACGCAATGGTGAAAGCGCTAAAATCATTCAGAACTTACGTTCTACATTCAAAAATTATTGCATATGTACCAACCAGCGCTGTGAAGGATATATTGGTACAGCCGGACAGTGATGGAAAATGAGGGCTTTGGCTCGCTAAGATACAAGAATTTGATCTAGAAATCAAGCCTATTAAATTGATAAAGGGAAAGGGTCTAGCCAAACTCTTGGCTGAGTCGAACCTTAGAGCTCTTGACATCAATTGCCTACAGGGGGAAGACGGAGACACACGTTTTCAAGAACCGGATGACCAAACATATCCAAGTGAGCTTGAAGAAAAATTCATGTCGTCAGACTGGTATAAAGATATAGTTTTCTATTTGTTAAACCTGAGATGTCCAGATGGACTAACACCAGCCAAATACAAAACCTTAAAACTCCACGCTGTAAAATATTGCATCTCCGAAGATCAACTATACTGGAAGGATCCACTCGGGTTCTTACTGGTCTGTCTGGTTGAGTCGAAAACTCCACGGGTCATAGAAGAATTTCATGAAGGAATCTATGGAGGACACCATGCATGGAGAGCCATGACCTATAAGATATTGAGGGCCGGATACTATTGGCCGAAACTATTTTCGGATGTCAATGTCAAAGTACGTGCCTGTTACTCATGTCAAATATTCACTGGTAAGCAGAAACTCCCTGCACTACCACTCGTTCCAGTCAAAACTGAAGCCCCATTTCAACAATGGGGATTAGACTTCATAGGGGAAATTAATCCCCATTCCAGTGCTCAGCATAAGTGGATCTTAACAGCCACAGATTATTTTACAAAGTGGGTGGAAGCAATTCCAACCAAAAGGGAAACAAACTCGGTGGTGATCGACTTCTTGGAAGATAACATCTTGTCAAGATTCGGGTGTCCCCGAAAGATTGTTACCGACAACGCCCAGGCTTTCAAGTCCATGGCTATGATCGACTTCTACCAAAAGTACAGTATCGTTCTCAGCCATTCCACTACTTATTACCCTCAGGGAAATGGGCTGGCTGAATCATCTAATAAGAGCCTGGTAAACGTAATAAAAAAGGTACTGAACGAAAATAACAGGTCCTGGCATGTCCATTTGAAGTACGCCTTGTGGGAAAACCGCATCAGCACTAAAAGGTCTATCAACATTTCCTCGTTTCAGATGGTCTATGGGACCAAGGCAGTTCTTCCTATAAACTTAGCATTGCCAGTGATGAAATTATGGCAGGATCAAAACGAAGAACCCAATCATGTAACCAGGAGAATTAACCAGTTGATCGAGGTTCAACAACTCAGAGTGGAGGTTGATGAGAAAATGCAGAAATACCAGGATGATATGAAAGCATTGTTCGATCTCAAGGAAAAGGACAGAGAGTTCCTCCCAGGTGACTTGGTGTTAAGATGGGATGCGAGAAGGGAAGAAGCTGTGAAACATGGCAAATTTGACCACCTTTGGTATGGACCATTCAGGGTCTCGGCTCCAGAAGGAAAGAATTCCTTTCTTATGGAAAATATCGATGGACAAGTTCTTAGTGCCCCTGTCAACGGGCAGTACTTGAAGCACTACATGACGTGACAGTCATCGGATAAAAAAGAAATAAAATGAAATAAAAAATTATATGTATATATTTGTAAATAAATAAATTTTATTATGAGTTTATGTGCATATTTATGTTTTCATTCAAAACATCTACTTTTAATTTTTGATTTTCATTCCTAAACTCTCAACACATTTTCAATAAAATTTGTATTTGTTTTTGCAGGATTCCAGTTGCATACGAAACTAGCTGAAAAAATAATATGCAGATCGGTGTTGGAAATAGGACGACATAAAACAGGTGATACATAAGATAATTCATAGTCCACAAAAAAATTGAAAAGAAAATACATAGGTGAGTCTTCTCAATACTCAGGTCATGAAAGGATGTTTTAGCAATCTAAGGTAATATTTTTCAAATTGAAATATAAAAAGTTAGATAACAGGATTATTTTTGGCTTCATAATCCTCAAACGAAATAATTTGAGTGAATATATTAAAATCCAAAAACAGTCAGTCATAATTTTTGTTCCTAAATATATCCAAAAACCAGTCCCGAACTGTTGTGACCTTTTGTATATCAAGCCATTAAATTGCTACCTTGTTTTCTGTCTATATTTGGGCCTAACTTTAGCAAGTCACTATCTTCCCAAGTCTTTGTAAAGGAGTAAAGGTTTTTCGTTTTAAACCTCAGGGATTCCGAAACAGATCTTAATAAGAAAGCTGGTCTCCACAACTACTTGATCCTCTGCTAATCTAAGGAACGTTTATAGTGATCATAACTTTCCTAGGTTTTTCAACAGTGTCGAAAAAATCAAAGCTTGCTTGAACAGGATGTTCCTTAAAATTTTATTATTCCCCCTTGTCTCCCTAAGAACCAAAGGTCTTGTGAGGGTCAAAGGAAGGTTGGTACCGAGTAATCAAAATAAGTTGACAGACCTCTGATAAAAAATATTACACAGATCTCAGCCCTGATAGAAACTGATTGCTCCCATCTTCGTGTTTTAAAAGTAAATACTAAGACAGGTGGTGAAAGGAAATTCAGAAATGATTGCCCCCATCTAGTCCATTAAGACGATGAAAGGAAATTCAGAAATGATTGCCCTCGTCTTAGCATTTAAACGCATAAATATTTTCTGAAGTGGTGAAAAGAAATTCAGTAAAAAAGGGGTCAAACAACTTCACCGGAGTACTGAACAGGATTGCTGGTAGTGAAGCAATGTCTGAGAGATCTGTAAGGCTGTTACACATAAATATAAATCTACTCCAGTAACCGACACTTTCTGAAAGCCTCATTTCCCCAAATTATGATGGGACTTCCCAATTTTAAATTATATAATAGCATTTTTTAACGCAAGTTGAGAATCGTAATATCTGTTGAATTTCCTAGGATCGTTTTGACTATCTTAAAGCATCCCCAAATTTAGTAGTAAGAAAGGGAAATTTGTGGAAGTGACTTCAGCTGCGTTTAGAAAATTATCTGAGTTCAAAAAATTTCTAGGGTACAAAGCAAAGATTTCCCTCCCCTTCTATCTATTTCCTTGAATTTTTCTGTTGATTTTAGCCTGTGACTCCATTTACCCAATTTTGGCACCTGGTCTACTGTTCTTCCCACCTCACAAGGAAGCGGGATCCCTAGTTGGAGCCTATGTTGGAGCCGCCCTTGTTTTTTACCTTCCAAAAAAATTTCCAATTTTCGAAACTTGAAGTCTAAGTTGACTTTCTCCCGAGATCTTAAAACTCTAAAATCTTGTCGCCTAAAGAGAGATGCTTTTCCTACTTTAAAAATAGATCCATTCTTGCAAATATGTTCACTCTTTTGTTTTGTTTCGAGGTCTCGCAAGTTGGACACTTTAATTGTTGAATTCACAAGTCCCGAGTCGCGAAACTGCGAACTCGATTTTAATTTTTGCCCAAGGCATTAACTAGGGTAAAACATTTAACCCAGGATTAGACGTCTTCGGGGTTTTGCAACTCGGAATGTGTCAAACCCAAGTTTTTGTTCTTACAGCCCCGATAGCTAAAAACACGATAACCCTGTAATAACCTTGGTCAGAAGTTAAAGGTAAAAAATTAACCATGGTTGAATTTGATTCTCGGCACCTCGCCACTCGACACTTTCTTTCATAAAGTTAAAGATCCTAAAACCCCGACTCACGAGGTTGTGGCATGATTATAGCAAGATTAATTAGTAGCCTAACCTAAGATTTTCTTCCCATAATTTGAGCCTTAATTATCACCACATCGCGATATCGCGACTCGGCATATCATTCTCCCAAAAATCTGTCTTCAAGGCTCCGAGTCACGATATGGTGAATACATTGATTATATAATTAATAATGCACCAAATTCATGGTTACTGTTAATTAAGCTAAAAATCGGCACTCACAGTCTCACGAGTTGAAAAGTCAAAATGTTAAAGGGAAATTCACGATGCACCGAAAAATGAGAAAATGATTTAAGTCCCTAAGATTTGATTTTTTAAATTAAAACGAGATACGTCCTGCACATTGAGGTTTGCACACTTCACGAGGTAACTACTTGCTCTCCATAACCTGACTGCCTATCAAGCCGCCGAACATTGATGACATTAATGAATAATTAGGGTAAATCTAGAAATAAATAAGATCGAATTTATACAATAAATTTGGTTTTATGGGCGATTTGACAGACTTATTTCAAAGGTACAGGGTTTTCAAATATATACGAGAAGTTTCATTCTATTTTAAGAATTTCTCATAAGCGCACAGAGCTCACCTTTCTCTAAGGGAACTCATTTATGCATGTATTCACAGGTCTATTGTAGAAGAGTGAAAAAGAAAGCTTCAACCATGGCCCCAAGGAGAGAAACGAAAGCGAATGCTGAGGTTGCAGCGCAGGGTCCAGACAACGTCTCAGATACTTCACCTTAGACTGGCGGCTCAGTACCCAACTGGTCGTTTGTTTCAGATATTCTACAATCTGAATTGGTGAACTATTCAGACTCTGATGACAATGATAATGTAAAGGACGACCTGAACACTAAATACAAGACAATTGTTCAGTCTGGTATGCACCTGGTTGCAACTAGACCACGTTTTCTCCCATACTACGACATGATCTGATGGGCGTTGGATCACATAGACCTTCCCACCAAAACTATCATAAGTGACCAACGGACCACGGTCGATACTTTCAGACCAGAGCATATCCAATCTATGTATAAGCTCCCAACAACTTCTGAATACACATATGGCACTGAATTCTTGGAGGAATTAAAAAAGAAGGAGTGCGAAGAATATGACAAAACCATGCCTAGTTTGATAAAAGATTGGGTTTCACACTCCACGACATTCAGAGCGAATGACAAGGGTGTGTATTCAATTGCTTCGCTGGAGCCACAGTATATGTATGTGGTGATTATGACATGTTGACTTTTTGGAAGGGAGGATACCGCGCATTTTTACATCCAGTGGGTACCTCTCATTTTTCGGGTAGCAGAAGGTTCCTCATTTAATTGGGCGCGAATACTCTCCGACAGTTTGTTCAACAGGGTCACAGAGTATCGGGAGAAAAAGGCAGCTGGGAGACCATCCTCATTCTTCATGTCTGTGTATGTCATGGATGCGATATGCTCCATGATGCCTTTCCCTTTGATGAATTGGGCTTGGAGTCCAACCCAAGAAAAAATTGTACATGAGTACCACGATAAACTGTGGGAAAATAACGCAAATAAATTTATTTATGAGATTTTCAACTGGGTGATGGTTCCTATGCACATCGCCATTTTTGGTCATTCACCACCTCGCATCTCGGATAACATTGCTGCAAATATGAGTCGTATCGTGGACTGGTACGTAGAAGCGGAGTTCTCCTATTTCAGATTTTTTGGGGTTGTTGTTCCTCCGCTTGCGCTACTGCTGTTCATCCCCGACAAGCTGGCCTATCACGAGATTGCCTGAAAAACGATGATTGGCGGAGTGAGCAAAGAGCTTAAAGGATCATCGAAGAAGGTATGGTTGTTTTTCCCCATTCGGCTAAATTCTTATTCTTTATTGGATTTTGGACATGCTAAGGCTGAGGCTGCAACCTTAGAAGACTTGAGTTTGGTCTCTATTGAGTACAAAAAGCATGATCCTCAGAGAATTGTAAGCACCCATTTGGCGAATTGTGGATTGAAAAAGTTTGAACACGAGTGTTCACCCTGGGATGATATTTTTCGAGGGGTGAGGTCCTATGGGGATGTGCTAGTTCGAATCAGATCTTTAGAACTTGAAGACAGGGTTTTTGTCTTAAAGTTTCAAGAACACAGAAAAATATGTCTCCCCGTTGTGTTAGGAGGATTGGGTCTTTCCAAGGATAAAGAGAAGGAGGCTGAAAGTTCTGAGGGCCAAACTTCTAAAACTGAAAAACATCAGGAAGGAGAACAGGAGGAGAGTCCCGAGCAGGAGAAGAATCCCGAGCAGGAGAAGAGTCCCAGGTAGGAGAAGAACTTCGAGCAAGAGAAGACTCTCGAGAAGGAGAAGAATCGCGAAACAGAAGAATAGAATACTGATCTACCCAAAGAACATAGTCCAGAGGTGGAAGTAAGAAACACAGACCCGCCAGAATTCATAATCCAGAAACTGAGACGATGACCTCTGATCCTCTGAAGGAGCAGGACTCACTCGTCACACCAGGAAAGGCGGCGAAGCAGATTGGGGAACCCATCACCTCTGTCACACCCTTGTAGTCGGCACAGGGAGATGTTAGCAAGGGATGGAATTTGGTGAAGAACTGAGACCTATAAGGGCAGAGGAACTCCCTCCTAATGAATTCTTTTTTGACAAAAAGAGGAAATTTGTAGTGAAGTGAGAATTTTATCAAGAGGGAGAGTCCACTGTTAAAAAATACAAAATCATGACAGATGGAAAGAGCAAGAAAAGTGACCATCTTGCTACTAAAATCACTGGAACACTGGGCGCCTACGCTTCGGTAAATCAATTCTCGGTTGGGCAGATGAATCTCCAATTAAAAAGAAAGAATCGCCTCATCAAGACCCTCGAGCCCAGGTTAGCTTCGGCCATAGAAAGCGCTAAGAGTCAGGAGAGTGGAGAAATAGAACTAGCCTGATTGGCTGATCAAAAGGAAAATGAAGTCCTCAAAACCAATTTGGAACAAGCGAATTCAGTGATTTGAGATGGTCGGGTACAGGCAAATCAGCAGAGGAGTATGATCACAGGGTTACAGGCTCAGTTAGAGATTGTTGAAAGCAAAATGATCGACGTCGAGGGGTTTAAATCCTGAGCGATTGATATCAGGGGCAGGATTTCTTCTGTACAATAAAGTCTATTAGACAAAGTGGGGGTCATCCGAGAAGATTGTGTGTTAATGCATCATATTTCGTAAAATCTGTCTGTCCAACAAAGGAACATAGAGATAGCTCGGGTCGCTTTTCAAGAAGCGGTAATAGCTACCAATAATAGGTTCTCGACATATTCTCCAGGACTCACCATCGTTGAACAAACAAGAGGTAATATTCTATTAAAAGATTGGGAACATAATATTACCTTAAGCAAGGAACAGGCTCAAAGGGTAACTAATTCATTACAAGAAGCTTTCAATACCATAGATGGCGAGCTGCTAGGAATGGAGAATGGAAGTGACTTGGAGACGCTAAGGAAAATGAATATAGATCAGATCTCCCTCGATCTAAAGGAAAAGAAT
Source organism: Picea glauca (assembly GCA_000966675.3). Classification (NCBI taxonomy): domain Eukaryota; kingdom Viridiplantae; phylum Streptophyta; class Pinopsida; order Pinales; family Pinaceae; genus Picea; species Picea glauca. The sequence goes on along the minus strand of JZKD02S2112455.1, from coordinate 785,646 downwards.
GAAAGAGATTCGATGCATATCTCTAAGATGGACAGGGTAGATATGGCTCAAGTTGATGAACATTTGATTCAACCGAGCGCACAACTCAACGCTCTTCACATCATTGACGCTCAAATAGGTGATAAACTTCCACAGTTGGCTCGAGAGTCCTATTTCACCGAGATTAGTTGTCAAGAAGAGCCTTCGCAGCTTGTATCCTAGTTCGTGGACAAATGTATCATGTGTACCGAATCCATGCAAAGACAAGCACCTGACACCTTTTGAAATATAGTAGAAGAGATGGAGTGATTTCGCTCCTCCCAGCTGTCGAGCAGAAATTTCACAGCTTGTATCCTAGCTTGTGGACAAATGTATCATATGTGCCAAATCCACGCAAAGACGAGCACCTGGAAATTTTTGAAAATAGATTAGGAGAGGTGGATGGACTTCACTCCTCTCGTTTGTAATTGAATTTATGAAACCATTGAGTTTCGCGAGGAGAAAACTTTGTATAAATAGACCACAAAAAGAAGAAGAAGGGGCTGGACTTTTTGGTAGTGAATGTAATAGAATTTTTTGCATTAGAGAAGTTAATACAAGAAAATTTGAAGATTCCTGATTCCGTCACGACTGTGTTACAAGTTTGTTTTGTTATGTTTCTTGTTTCATTTCATTTCACTCTTCATAATTGATGTGTATCACTATAATTTAGTACGACCACTACTATAGTGAAAGTATTTCATTTTTCTGTAATTGTTTCTTGTCTTTCCTTTGCACCAACTATTAGCGGGTGTAAGACCAATTTGCATTTACAGAATTTCATATTTATTTACACTATGTCAATTATTTCTATGTCATTTTCTTCTTCTGTATATGTGTGAGTTTTCTATTGACAGTAACCTTACGTTATCTACAGCTAAACGTTTTTCTCTCACCCCACTTCTTTTTACTAAAAATAATACAGTTAAGAGAAAGGGCCTTCAGTTTGCATTCTTATTTCGTTCTTCATGTAAAGGTTACTCTTTATTTTGACCAAATTGAAATAGCATTGAAATATTCTATTTAAATCATTTCCATATTAGTATTGTTCCTCAATGACTGTCCCTGCAGCAACTCAACCAAATATTCAACCCAAACTATCCAATCAAATACATATCACTTTAAATCTTTTTGACACAATTATTAAAACTTCAAACACCCAGGAGGAATTGGAACATTCATGGGCAGCCATTGAACAAGATATTACTACCCAGGAACAGTTGGAATCTAGACAACGAGAACATAGAAATCCTCATTAGTTTCCCATACCGAAGGTTAGTGTAATTCTTTGTCAACCTTTATCATACTTTTGGATGCCTTGACACTGTACTTTTAATCCTTAAGTATAGACTCGGGAACAACAAATCTCATGGTATGGTGCTAATAACGCCTTAGGATCTCATCGATAGAGATATCCAGGACATCCATTGTCAACCCCTCCAGGTTCTGTTTTATCTCCTCGTAATCACTAGCATCCCATCCTGCTACCTTGGCTTCTTCCCTCGTCTCTATATGGGGAATGTACCTAGAGGTCGATGCGGTCCTACATCTACGTTGTCAAAGATTTTTTGAGTAGTCATCGGATTAAAAACATAAAAACATTTCATTATTCAAAATTTACAAAAAAATTATAAAACCAAAAATGTACTTCTTACCTAGACCCCCCCACTGAGAATCTTCATGAAGAACCAAGTCTGGGTCACCTTTGAAATCCATGCTAGTATACGCATAATCATCTACCATCATTAGTTGAGGCCTCAACCAATCGAAGAACACATCATTATATTTGACGATAGGGCCTGCCACGTGTCGAGCCATGAGGTCACACCATATTTTCATCCTTGGATCCCATGGGGCCGATAGGCCCCACTCTACCTGTAAGAACAAGTGTGAAACCCTCTCAAGGAAGAAGGAAATTAAAATGGATCCATACCTGAATTGTTTCAGGTCACCTTTCTTTCATGTTTTTAGTTGTTTCTTCATACTACGAAGAACCCTGTCAGACCAGTTTAATACCTGGGGCTCCATGCACTCCACTGCATACTGAGAGTAACTTTGGAGGGCCATGTGAGGAGATGCACTCCCTGCAATATGTGAGAGAGTGAAAAATATATTCTATAGGGGTAAATCTCGGACACCCCCAATGGAAACCTTTCCCTTACGTCACTCGACCTCGGGGTCACAATACTCGCAGACATACTCACTCATCGGTAGACCACTACCTCTATCGCCTGTCAATGTCACATGGGATCCACAACATGATAATCCCATCAAAAAATAGATATATGTGATATATAGGTGTTATCAGACTAATCGGTAGGTGTAGACACTAATTGATCTCCCTAGATCCACCTGGATCTAGAACAAAACAGGACATGACATGACTCTTTCCCTAAGTTTTGACCATTGAATTAACTAGGAGGAAGGAACAAATAACATACCTTTATATCGCTTCCTAGGGTCTCTGTTGCTCTTTCTTTGCTCCGGTGCTCTTGTGAGGTCAAGACTAAGACAACACAAACCAACCAAAGTGAAGATAGCACAATATATTCAACAGGCAACCTATGTGTATGATCAAGGAATTACACAATAAAGTGGAAATAGCTTTATGGGAAAGGGACATGCGACTGTATCATATTAATAGAAAGTAAAGATTACAACCTGAGCCTTGATGTCACAAAATTCCTTTCGATGTCTCTTGGCTCCAACACACACACTTTCTCAATCCTTGTATGAAGAAGATCAAATCCTCTTGGTAGACTTGCTAGGGTCTCCAAGCTGTTGTTCAATGCTAAGTCATTCACACAATTCTTTCACCAATTCTCCAATGAAT
>JZKD02S2112455.1:756951-782745 GCA_000966675.3 Picea glauca | reverse complement strand
TCGAATGCCAACCCATCCTTCTAGAAGATTCCCTTCTAGAAACATCGAGAATTCATCTTTTTCCATGCTTTAGGAAGAGTTTGCACCCTAGTTGTTCAACATAGTGTGAGAAGTTTGTACCCTGGCTTAAGGAAGCCTACGAGAATTAGACATTCTTGCACCCAAATATACTAGCAGCCTACGAACCTTCTTCAAAAATGAGTTTTCTAGGAAGAGATGAAAGTAACTTTTATCAGGAGAAAGTTCTTATGAAGAGCATGAGTACACCATCATCAATACATCATCATGATGACCAAAATCATGGGTAACAATAGGGAGCGTATGTGGGCTCCCACATGGAATACCTTCTGATCCACATCCCACATGTGGACCAAATACTCAAGCAACTTCAGTTGGGCCCTCATGCCTTGGATCTTGAAGAACTTTAGGAGCCTGCACTGTCGGAGGGAATTAACTATGCTCAGGTCATTCCCGACGAAAAAATCATTGTCCTTGTGTTCTCTCTCCCTCCACTCCAACATTCTAATGGTCAAAACATGTATTGGATCCATAAGGAGAGTTAGAATCTTTATTTTTCCTCTTTGGAAATTTCTTATTGGTTAAACACACATAAAAAATTTTGAGTTTTGCTTGCTACAAGTGATGTTTTATACGTAGTGCGAAATTTTCACAGGTGAACTGAAGGCCTCTTGCGAAAACCTATGGTTTTCGCAGGGCCCAATATGCACCACCTGTGGCGGCCCCCATACGCACCTACCAGTCTAAAATCCAACTCAAAAAACTATTTTAAACCATTAAAAAAAAAAATCAATCCATGGAAAAGAAAGAGGACAAGAAGAATACCTCTTTAGCGAAAGACGTTCATTGAATGGTTGCTCATACCTCCCACAATCGATAGAGGAAGTTAGAGGTAAAATAGGGTTTTTTGGACCAGTTTTGGGTAAAATGACAATAGAATGGAAAAAAAGAGTTTTTTCCTATATTTATTCACTTTTTACTTTTTCTATTGAATTTTTATATTATTTTATTCATTTTTACCTAAAACCTAATGTTCGAATGGTATTGCGAGTGTTGTATCTTTTTTCGCAGATGAATGATCTAGGAGCCTGAATGATGGAATATAGATACTTTTCTTAATTTGTTTTTACATTTGTCACATGTACAAATACTTTTTAGGTTTTTCAAGAAAAACCTCGAGCTCAGTCTTTGTTCATTCTCGCGCTCATAAATCAATGAGAACGCAAATGAGTATACTTTTTTCATGTTTTCATACTTGTCATGGTAACACAAAAAATGAAACTCATGGAGTATCGTTTATTCTCTTTTCACGCTCCGTAAAAACAAAAATATTGTCGAGTGACCTTGTTATTTTCACGCTCATAAAATTATTTGAATAAAATGTTTGATGGGTGGTAGGTTATCACATTTTCAGTCTCTTCATCTAATTTACAAAAAAGGAACTGAGAGAGTTCTCTTTAAGTGTTTTTCAGACTCTCTAGACATGAAAAACCTCTGAGTTTTCTCTCTTTGGACTCATTAAACAAACATCAAAATACCCATATGGGACTGAACCACTCCTTCTTAGGGTTCCTTAAACATAATCTGAGGGACTTTTCTGAAGGATGAGCTTACATAAACAAGCATATGTTATCCTCCTCTAGCTTGCGTAAAAATAAAGAGGTACTCGCCAGAAATGGTGGAGAAAAGTTTGGGAAATAAATTTGTCTCTGTATTTGTGTTAGTGGCAGTAATAGTTTCTCTTGAACATGACACCCCTTTATCATTATATCCGGGTTGGGAAATCCATTTGTATCTTGTCTAGCCTCTTGCAAGTTCATGTATTGGGTCATATTTGAGTCAATGCTACCAACACTATTGTCGTGTCGTTCATATGTTCAAGAGAATTCCAAACAATCCCTCTATCAGGTTGGCCATCTATAGTTATCAATTCCTACCATGTCGTCCTTCCCTTTGTCAGTTTCAAATCATTTTCATACTTTGATCTACCCTAAATCTGTTACTTATTTCATTTCATTGATGAAGGATACATCAAGTCCCTCCCGTGATGAGTATTTTCCTATCGACTTCAACTCATCATCCGAGAACAAGACTTAGAAATCATTTAGTACCTTAGAGCCTGCATGCTTCAATGGCATGTTTCTTTGCTTTCGATAGTGGGTTCACATCATTATCCCCTAGCCGGGAGATTCCATCGAGTGTTCTACTTCATCTCATTTATTCACATCTGTTGTATTGTACTGAAGTACCTTGGGAGTCATTGACATCAATGGTGATTTCCCTCAAACTTGTTAACAATTTTCATCAATGACCAGTAATCAAGTGGTTTCTACCATGTTTGATTTCAACACCTATAATCACATGGATAGATTTGTACTTACAGATGATGGGATTGAAGACCATCGATCTCATTAGTTTGGTCAAGGTTGTGATGGAGTATTTATGTTTTGTATTGACACATAGATCCACTTTGTATGTCTCATGGCTATGTCTGATTTTGATTTTTTGAGTACATACATCCACAGTGTATTCCTAGTGGCTATGTAAAATCTTGATGACATGGATCCACGATATGTGATTGGTGGCCATGACTGACATTTATGATTTAAATCACTTGTAGTTTGAGCATGTGAATTCCTACATCAGAAATGGTATAATATTATGCAGATGCTTGATTGTTTGCAAGTTCCTGATTGTGCAGATGCTTGATTGTTTGCAGGTTCCTGACACACACACACACATTTTACAAAGTATTTTGGCTGTCACGAGTTCCAACCTCATCCTTTTGGGGGAATTCAGTTACAATTTATTTTGGTCACCCTAGTGATGTTTCTACAAGCATGTGTTCAGGCTCTCAAAAGTGTCTTTCTCATGAGAAAAGTGACTGTTTTCTCCCTCTACAACACTTGTTTTTAGAAGCACGACACAGGATAGGAATAATACACAGTGCGGAAATGCCTGATTTTCACAGGATATCCTTATCTTGGCTTGCAGAGTTTCAGCGGAATGATTTATATATAGGGTGCGGCAATGTTTGAAGACTAATAAAGGATGAATTTCATGAAGATTATAGAAGGATATCTTCTAGAATATGAAGTGGCATCTATATGGTTTGGATCCTACTTGCTTCTCTAATTTGGTGGGATCATCCTAATCTCTTTAACCATATCTCCTTCACCTATATAATGATAGGTTTCTCATGGAAAATGTTAAGCAAGAAGAAGCAATATTAAGCAAGGAATTAATGAAGGACTAGGCTGAAGATTGTGTGAGGAATCCTATTTCAATTGATTCTTGAGGTCTCCATTTGTCCATCAAGATATTGTGGATCATATTCATGCAAATTTAGAGAAAGTGTGTGTCTCTTGGACCAAAGGGCCACTGAAAGGGACTTGAAAAATCAAGGCGGTTTGGTTGTATCTTCCACTTTTACTTAATATAATATGGTGGCATGTTTCTTTCCCATAAAATCATTCTCATTTTATTACATGACTCCTTGATCACATGTTTAATTTTTCATTGAAAATACAATTGTTTCTTTCACTTTAGTTGGTTTTTGTCATTGCAGATCTAATTTCATAAGAGCATCGGAGTGGAGCAGGGACAACAAAGATATAAGGAAGAGATATTCAAAGGTATGTCACTCATATCTTATTTGATAGTAAATTCAATGATTAAAGCTTAGGGAAAGCGCCATGTCCTGTCTTGTTTTGTTCTAGATCTAGGTGGATTTGGGGAGATTAGTTTATGTCTCCATTTACTGATTTATCCAATAACAAAAGGAACTAGGAACAGTATGGCTGACCTTGGCAATGTCAGTGGCTTTCAATATTTTGAAAGAAAAGACAACAAAGGAGTTGATGGACACATTGGATAAACTATATGAAAAACCCTCGAAGTCTAATAAGGTATTTCTAGTGAAGAGATTATTTAATTTAATATGAAGATTTCAGAAGGTGGGTATGTTGAATATCATTTAAATGAGTTTAATATGGTTACTAATCAACTAAGTTCTGTAAAAGTGGACTTTTATGATTAGGTCAGGGCTCTTCTAACTTGTGCTCATTGCCAAAAAGATGGAATTGCTTGGTAATGGTTGTAAGTAACTCTGTATCTGGTTCAAATACTTTAAACTTTGATGATGTTGTTGGTGTTATCCTTAGTGAGGAAATGCAATGGAAAAGCACATGTGAGACATCAAGTAATGTGTTAAACATGGAGAAAATGGGAAGACAAAAGGATAGAGGAAAGGGCTCAGGGAACCACAAGAATTATAGGAAGGGAAGATCCAAATATAGATTTGGAAAGATAGAGTGCTAGAATTGTGGGAAGAAATCACATATGAAGAAAGATTGCAAAGCTCCAAAGAAACAAAGAGATGGACAATGGGAGAAAAATCAGGAAGCAAATGTAACAAGTGATGTGTTACAAGATCCTTTGATTCTTTTGGAGATAATATTTCCGAGTCTTGGGTAGTAGATTCAAGGGATTCATTTCATGTCGGAGCCCATAGGAAACATTTTCTAAATTATGTTCAAGGTGATTTTGGACAGGGTCATTTGGGTGATGATGCACCATGCAAAATTGTTGGAATAGGAAAGGTAAAAATAAAGCAAAGAAATGGAAACCAATGGTTGTTGAAAGAGGTAAGACATGTTATAGATCTAAGGAAAAATATAATTTAAACAAAGTAGTTGGAAAGTGAAGGTTGTATATCCATATTTATAGATAAGGTGTGGAAGGTCACCAAAGGATCATTGGTGATAGAAAAAGGAGAGAATGTAGGTACATTGTATTTATGTACTGGTAATATTGACTCTTATATATCTTTAGTTTCTACAGGAGTGGATAAAACAATTTGGAATCATAGGCTTGGACACATGAGTGATAAGGGGATGCAGATACTTCACAAAATAAAATCGATTCCATATATTAACCAAATTGATTTGGATTTATGTGCACATTGTGTCGGAAAAGGAAAAAAGAGTGAAAGGTTAGAGATTGTGCATACAGATGTATGGGGACCATCTCAACTATATTCTCTTGGTGTGTCTCATTATTATGTTACTTTTATTGATGATGCAACTAGAAAAACTTGGGTTTATTGTATTCGACAAAAATATGATGTTTTTGATACTTTTAAGAAATGAAAAGATTTGGTTGAGAATGAGATAGGAAAAAGGTTGAAGTGTTTCAGATCATAAAATGGAGGTGAATATTGCAGAAAGGAGTTTGATAATTATTGTTCATACCATGGGATTCATAGAGAGAAGACAGTTCCAGGAACACCACAATAAAATGGTGTGTCAAAAAGGATGAACAAGACAATCATGGAGCGTGCAAGGAATATCAGATTGCATGTTGGTTTTTCCTTACAGTTCTATGAAGATGTTGTAGATATTGTTGTTTACTTAATAAATAAAGGACCTTGAAGCTCTTTGTATGGTATAATTACAGAGGAGGCATGGTTAGGTAAAAAGGTAAACTATTATTTTTTGAATACTTTCGTTTGCAACTCATTTGTCCATATTGATAAAGAAAATAGAACAAAGCTTGAGGGAAAATCCAAAAAGTGTACCTTTATTGGATATGGTGTTAATGATTTTTATTATCACTTATTGGATTATGAAAATAAAAAAATCATCAGGAGTAGAGATGTCATATTCAATGAGAAGTTCATTTACAAACATCAGTTGCAGGGAAATAAACAATAAAAATAAAAAACCATAATAACAACAGGATCAACAGGTACATCAAACTCCTGCAAGTGTTGTTACAAGATCTACCCGGTTAAGTATACCCCTTGAATGATACTCTCATTCATTGCATTATTTATTGTTGACTGATTCTGGTGAACCATAATGTTATGAAGAGGCAATGCAGGAAAACACCAAAACTAAGTGGGAGCAAGGAATGAAAGAGGAAATGGATTCCTTGGTTAATAACTAGACTTGGTAATTGGTTCAGTTTCCTATAGGAAAAATAACATTGCATAATAAATGGGTTTACAAGTTGAAGAAAGAAGATGGAGGAAAAAAACGATACAAGGATAGACTTGTTGTAAAGGGGTTTTCACAAAAGAAAGGTATATATTTTGATGAAATATTTTCTCTTGTTGTTAAAATGACTTCAATTAGGACTATTTTAGGTCTTCTAGAAGTAGAAGATTTGCATATTGAACAATTATATGTAAAAACAATGTTTCTCCATGGGGATCTGGTGGAACACATTTATATGCAGCAGCCACAAGGGCATGAGATCAAAGAGAAGGAGAATTTGTTATGCAGGTTGAAGAAGAGCTTGTATGGCCTATAGCAATCTCCAAGGCAGTGGTATTTGAAGTTTGATAGGTTTATGATAGAACAAGGTTATAGTAGATGTAATTTTTATCACTGTGTTTATTTTAAAAGGCTAGAAAATGGAAGTTATATTATCTTGCTATTGTATGTAGATGACATGATTGTTGCAAGTCCTAATATGAAGGATATAAATGTGCTCAAGAACAAATTAGATAATTCATTTGTGATGAAGGATTTGGATTATGCAAAGAGAATCCTTGGTATGAGGATAACAAAAGAAAGGAAAAATCGCAAATTGACATTGTCTCAGGGTGAGTACATAGAGAAGGTGTTGGAGAGGTTTAGAATGTAGAATGAAAAACCAATTAGTACAACTTTGGCTAGCCATTTGAAATTAAATAAGGAAATGTGTCCCAATACACATGAGGAGATAGAATTCATGTCCAGGGACCCTTATTCATCAGTAGTTGGTAGCTTAATGTATGCGATGGTTTGCACAAGACCATATATTGCACATGCAGTGGGAGTTGTGAGAAGGCATATGAACAATCCAGGTAAAGAAAATTGGGAGGAAGTAAAGTGGATTCTCATGTATTTGAGAGGTATTGTTACTCATGTCTGAAGGTTCAAACATTGTTCTACATGGATATGTTGATTCAGATATAGCAAGTGATAAAGATGACAGCAGGAGCACCACATGGTATGTTTTTACTATAGGTGGAACAACAATAAGTTGGATTTTGAAACTGCAAAATGTTGTTGCACTTTCAACAACAGAGGAAGCGTATGTTGTTGCTACAGAGGCTAGTAAAGATATGATTTGGTTACATAGGTTTATGGAGGAATTGGGAAAGAAGAAAGATAATATCATGTTGTACTATGATAGTGAGAGTATCATTCATCTTGAAAATAACTAATCCTTCCATTCAAAGACTAAGCATATACAACTCAGGTACCATTTGATACGATTTGTCTTGGAATATGGACATTTGAAGTTGGAAAAGATACACACTAGCCAGAATCCTGCAAATAATTAACTAAGGGAGTAACCAGGGAGAAACTGAGTTCCTGCCCAGTTTCAATTTGTCTTCAAGAATGAAGATGAAGATGAGAAAATTTTCAGGTCCAAGAAGGATCATAGTCCAATAGATACAACAACGGTGGAGTTGTTGAGATCAGCATCCAAGTGGGATATTGTTGGTTGTGGACCCTAATTATCTTCATGATTCAGAGGTCTTTGTTTTCAACTGTGTTTATACCCCATGAAGACATTACACCCCAAAATAATGTAAACTCCTCCACATGGGAGTGTGAATAGGGGGGCCCCGGTGGGGGTTCGGGGGAGAAGCCCCCGAAGGAAAATTTTCCGTATAAATGTATATTGTAATTTCATAGTAAATCTAGACCATTCATTATAAGGTTGCAAATGTGACAGTAGAAGTTAGGTTAGGTTTTTTTTACCTAGAATGAAACCCCATTTTATGAGGGAAATGTATTGCGTCCATGTATCATTGCAAATATTGTATTATGAGAGAAGAGACTGTGAGAGAAAGAAGAGGAAGTTACAATGAGTGTGTTGTAGGTTGTATCCCTTCATTTGTTGGATAATAATAAAGGAAGGACCTAGAAATTTATCTAGTGGATGTAGCCCACACTGGGTGAGACACACATATATGTGTCTCTATTGTATTTTGTATCTTTTGTATTTTATTTCCACATTTATTTTATTTTATTTCTCTACGATCTTATTTTTATAACGACAACCTCTAGAATGCAAGAAGAGGATGCTTCCCATGTTCCCGTAGCTTCCAGATCAAGATGTCTTGTCAGGTAAATATGTCAATGGAATCCTCGCTACTGCTTTCATTAGATATCCTTTAGATAAGAAGCCTAGGATAAGGATCTCCTGAGTGAATATTTTGAATCCTCAACCAATATCCTCAACTATAACTCGTACTCGAGTAGCGACTCATGTGGCCCAAACAATGATTGGCATCCAAGATGACCCTTAACCAAATACCACTACATCCACCACCATAATCATCAAAAAAAACCCATCACCCGCACAACCCCCATCACAACTGCATGAAATGACCATCCAACCCCAAACCATTGTACCTGATCCAATGTAGTTGGATCCTTCCAGCCCACCCAAGCATGTACTACAACTCACTGGTCTGACCCTAAAGTATTGAGCCAGTCACTTGTTCCATTTTTACCTATTCAAGACACTCCTCCTTGAATGAAGAGTCAATTTTTTCTAATACCGCAATTCCCAAACACTTAGCACCCTCTCTCAATAGTCAATGTTGAGAGTTCCATCCACAGAAGTAGAACCATCGAAAATGTGTTTCATAAAGAGGCAGAAGTAGAATAGCTTCAGAAGGAACCTGAAACTAAGTCAGTACAGAGTGAAACATTGTTGCAAGAACAACTGGAGCTAGTACTCCAGAACCCATAGTAGTGCACAGAGCTAATGCAACTCTATGTGGTGAAAAAAAATAACCTCCCATTCCTTCCATCAACTATGAGGATGAGACTTGTGCAGTAGCCGAAAGTTCCATATACAAGGGAGGAAGAGGTGGAGACACCTTCAGAACACTCAATGGCTAATGTAATTCCACTACAGGTATGATTTACCTTGGAGGCCACTAATTCTTTTGTTGACCTCACTGAATGGTCGACAACACAACTAGTAGGGATGATCAAAGCCTCAACTGATCAACTGGAGCAGAGGCTCCAAAAGGCCTAATGGGAAGCATATTTTTGCAAGGAGGAAGAACTCCTCATGCAAGCATGCCAAACCCAGGAGGAGTACGCAAAGATGTAGGAAAAGAAAAAGGTGGAAAAGGTCAAAGAAAATATTGAAGAAGCCTAGACAATGATTTGAAGGACAATACCAAAACTTCCTGAATCCAGTGTAGTAGGTGAGCATGTGCCACATATCGAACTACTCCATGTAGCATGGTTGGATATGGCCATTCTCATAGATAACCTTGAAGAAAAATTGCAGGAGAGTTAGCATGAAGCGGAACAACAACCCCGGATGCTTCAAGAGAAAATGGAGAGAATCATGCTTCAAGGGAATAATGCTAGAGAAACCTTGCACAAACAGACTTCATAATGCACAAAGATATTTCAAGAAGTTAGCTACTATATGAGTATTATTTCAAGGTGCAACCAAACTCTATAGGACTTGTGCACAAAGATCAAGTCACTCAATGAAGAAATTGCCATCACACTGGATCCATTGGAGTAGCAAGAAAATTTTGACAAGATTGAGCAAGTAGACAACGAGCTAAATGCATTATTCGAAGCATGGTCAGTAGATAAGAAAGAGTTATGGGAGTTTCTACCTATCATTCAGATATCCTATTTGCATATACATCAGGTAGATTCTACAGTTGACTCACAATGGAACTCTCTAATCATGTCAAAGCATAAGGAATGCATTATAGACACAACTCAGTAGTTCATGGACAAAGCTTCACTCCTTTCCAAAAAATGTCAGGACAAAGTCATTGATTTACAAGGAGTAAGGAAGATATCCCTATAATTGGTCCTGGAGTTGGGACCTTCATTTGAGCAAGAAGAAAAGGAAAGAGATGAAGCAGAAACTGGAAGCAAAGCAGAGACAAAAGACAAAGGAAAGAAATAGGCCAATTCAGAGACCACAAAAGAACCAAGGATTTGACTCGAGGATGAGTCAAGGATTGTGGTTGGAGCTTGTTGGGAACTTTGTTTTGTTGATATAAGTTGTGGAATTTATAGAGGAACTCGACAACAGAATGAATAAAGAAACCGAAAATTGTTGGAAGTATAGTGCAACACCAACCTGAAGAAATAAATTACAAAAAGAACAAGAAAATAAAGCATTCGAAGTATCAAACCTGAAGATCCCAATTGGCTTATATATATGGGATGAATATGAATGCAAAGGGTTCAGATGGTTGTTGGAATTGGTTCGAGTTTTGTGATATTATTGTCCATTTTGGGTAAATGTTAGCTAAAGTTATAGAGTTTAGTCTCGAAACTAGACCAAGGTTGTAACATAGTCATGTCTTGTTGTGATGTTGAAAGATCAAGGGTCTAGGATAACCTTGTCTCTTAGTATTATAGAGATTTTCTATTAACTTTGGCATGACCGATTTGTGTCTGTAACTTAGTCGAATCATGTAATTAATAAGAACCATATGATGCTAATATAAAGAGATACCCAAATTTTGAAATTATTGTGTTTGTTTAGCTTCAGATTATATTGAATTTTTCTCCGCATTATCTTTGTGTCATATATACCTAATTGGATATAGATTCTTTATGAATGCAACACAACTCTGTTTTCTTTAATCTGGGTTAGGAATGTTCATAAATTTTGGATTTAATCTATCTTTTGCATGAATAACAATGATCCTGAGATCATATGGATTTTTCTAAGTACTCTTATTACCCTTTCTTATATTCCTCATCTTGGTTGTTCTTTAGGTGAGACTTCTTCCCTTCAAGGAGGATGAAAATTCCAGTTCTCTAGACTACTTTGGTACCTTTGTTGGTAACCTGAGAAGGCTCATGTTCTGATCAATTATGTACCAACAAGTAGTACAAAAACCTTTAAAATGGTAGGATAATATCCAACTATTTGATTAATATATTTCCATGGATAAGGGTCAGAGGACCCAGAGAAGCATTTGTTTATTTTGTAGAAGATTTGGGAAGCTAAGAATATCACACATAAGGATACAAAAGTAGTGCAGCTTGCAATCATATTCAGATACCACACATTGGATTGGTATATGGGCCACACAGTAAACATCCCACAAGGATAAACTACAACCATCACAGATGTGAAGAAGGAATTAATCAATCAATTTCAACAGCCAATTTCAGAGGATCAATTCATGAATGAGATGATAGAAATCAAACAAAAACAAGTTGATTTAATTTGGGAAGTTAATCAGAAGTTCAAGAGACTGAAAGGTAAGTTTAAGTATCCTATAACATATATGCAACATAGACACTTATTTTTTAATTCATTTGTGGCACATATTAAGTATCCATTAAGGAAAAATAAGTTCCAGACTTAGGCTAAAGCTCTGGAAGCAACCTTACAATTGGAGGAAAATCAGTATAAACATACAAATCCAGCTATAGAAGAGCTAAGAGAAGATACAAAGAATATGACATTTCAGTTGAATTAGAATAAAGGTAAGGAGAATATGGAAGTTGTATGGTGTACCTTATGCAGAACATAAGGACATCGTAAGAATGAGTGCCCAACATTTGCATAGTACTTGGGATAAAGGATGTTGAATCCCCTACCTATAGGAGGTCCATGGTGTGGTATATGTAGAACAGATGGAAATGATCCTTATCATTGTCCTATGATGAAAAAGTATCAAACAATTCCCAAGAGCACATTCTATAATTTTTGCAAGTTTTCAAAACATGAAGACAAGGATTGTAGAACTTTGGAAATAATAAAGGAAAGGAAGTCAAATAATTATAGGGTGCAGGCCGAAATAATGACAGGACAACATGTGCAACAATTTACAATGTAACCTAAATATCATAATGTGAAAAAGTTTACAACACAACAATAGTATAATAATGCACAACATTTTTCAGTTCCACCATAGTATAATAATGAAAAACCATTGTATAATCAGGTACCATAGTATAATACATTGCACAAAGACAATCAAGGTAATAATGGAGGCTTCATATCAAGAGGTCATGGAAGAAGAGAATTTGGAGGAGGTAGAGGACCAGTAACATGTCACAATTTTCATAAACTTGGACATAATGCAAGGAATTTTCCACATCCACCAATGACATGCATGTATTTTCATGCAACAAATCATGATACAAAAGAATGTTAAACACTGCTGACAAAGATATAGAAAAAGAGGAAACAAAATAACCATAGTGTTCAATGGATTGTTGTGGAAACTAGAGAAGGGGATGGGAAGAATATTAATATAGTTACTTGAGTTGGAACCAAGATAGGAGTAGATGCATAAAAGAAGAATTAGGACCAACACTAGTGGTTCATAAATAATACAACACCTCCACAAATGTTTTATGCGCAAAAAGAAAAGGAGACATTCAAGGAGGAAAGACAAGAGATTTTGAAAGAAAATATTGCTTCTACTTCAGATAAAAATCCTGGAGATGCTTTACCAGTATATGACATCCCTCATATGTTTGATCAGACCAGTAGATATCATACTTCAAAATGAGTAAGTAATCTTAGAAACTTTTTTGGGTCTTGTGTAAAGTTGTTGAATGATAAAACCTCTCTACAAGTATTATGGAGTCTGTTAGAAAAGTGAAATTCTAGAGAAGAGATGAAATTAGAACAAAATAAAATCAATCATGTCTATAAGAAGAGAGGAACAAGCATGGATTTTATATTGAATGAAAATATTGGAGACTTTAACATGGGGACATCATATTATATTTGGGGTCTGAAATAAATGTTATTCCTAAGTAAACATGGGAAGACATGGGGGAATCCACACCGAGATATTCACCTATTCAGTTGAAGCTAGAAAATTAACATAGAGTGATACCAATTGGTAGAATGAAAGGCATACCAGTGGATTTATATGGTGTTCACACTATGGAAATGTTAGGAACCAAAGACCTAAATTAAAAAAATCAAAATAGATCGAAAGATATATGAATACAATCACCACACAAGATATATGAAGTCGTATAGAAGAACACCACTTTATTATATCAAAACTCTTTGGGTAGGGAAACACCACATATTGGATCCTATTATGGAAGGAATCCTCTCATGTTCACTTGCCTCTTCGAGGGGGAATCCTCCTATTGAGCTACCACTAAAATACAATACTTTTCTTCATATCCCATTACATTTCTTGAACCCCTTTATATAGTTCTACCATCACCTAAGAAAATACTAGAGGAGGAATATTGATGCAGGTGCATCGTAAGCAGCCAGCTGGGAAGAGCACAACACAACTTTTACATGTTTTGAATTTTTTTTTTAAATATTAATAAGCGAATATTAATGAAGTATCTAGAAGTCTACTTGCATTTATATCTAGCTGTTGTAAATAGATCGTGAGCGATTTTCTCTCATTTGTCAATGTAAAAGGCATTTAAGCCCAATTAATGAAAGTAGGTAGATTTGAATTATAGATTAGACAGTTTAGAAGAGCAGGAGGGAAAAATGATATAGAAACCCTTGTCTTTGTATTATGATATTCATTAGAACAGAAGCATAGAGTTGTAGCACAGAGTTGTGGAGAAAGACCCATGTACAAGATCTTGAAATAATATAAGAAGCTTTGTGTCATATTTCATGGTGTTATGATGTTTTATGTTTATACATGGTGAATGGTATGCTTATTGTTGTTTTATTCTCTATGTTATGCATTTTTTTATGAGGCTATGCTATGTATGTATGATTGCATGTTGGATGTTTGAAGTTTGAGAGAGAGAAAGAATGAGTTTCAATTATTTCTCTTCCTGAGTGAGAGAAGTTCTTGCAAGGAGTGCAGTGAAACGTCTGCAAGGTGTGCATTGACAAGCGTTCTGAGTTTTATCTCAGAAATATTAGGAGAGATACCATTGTTCTCATTCCAGCAGAAGTGTAGGTGAAGCACAAAATCTATGCAAGGTGTGCACAAGATAGTCGAGGCCTTAAACTTATCAACTAAGGTTGAAAGGTGAAGGATTGTTGTTGCAGAGAGTGCACAGTGTCGAAGAATCAAATACACAGAAGTATTTGAAAGAGTGTCGCAAGGAGTGCATGCAAGAGTCCTTTTGAGACTTGAGTTCCAAGAGAAAGATCAGGAGGGTTATCACCTTCGAAAGTACTAAAAGGGAGACAGAGATTGAAAACGTTGTGCAGAAGGTTAAGTTTCGAGGGAAGAACATTGGCTTGTTTCACAAAGATTCATTGAGGAGTGAATTGAACGGTTATAATTCTCTAAGGAGAACTCTCAAAGTCATGAGGACCGAAGGATTTAGAGAAGCTGCAAGGTGGATAGGGGAGGACGAACCCATCACATTGGTATCATGAATCAATGTGGATCATTGATCGTGATCTATTTTGAGCGTCAGATCATTTCAAGGATTTGAAGTTTGTAAGTCCAGAGTGTATGCCAAAATCCTTGGTCACTCTAACTCCTGAATCATGAAAAGAATTTTTAAGTGAAGAATTTATGGATTTTGGTAATTCAAGATTCGGAATACCAGGAATCCTGATGACAAGGAGTCAGGGGCCTTTGCATCAAAAACCCTGAATTTATGAAACCCGAAATATCCTTGAAGTGGCATTTCGACATTTCGGGGGTCAAGGTCTTAGCATTCCCGTTGACAAGAATTCAGGGCACTTCACATAAGAAACCCTGGAGTTGAGAAACACAAAATATTGTGAAGTGGAATTTCGGCATTTCAGTGTTTTGGGGTTCGGGAACTCAAGAAGACAGTGGATTTGGATCGAGAGTTTTTAACTCCTAGTACTTGGAAGCTCGAAATAACATGGGCTATTGGATCTAAAGGGAGGCTATCAACTATTGATTCTATAGAAGGTGTCATTTTGAAATTTGAGGTTTTGAAGTGATAAGGGAACGACATTCGAAAGCTAGTTCAAGTCCTGAAAAGGTGCATACAGGTGATTTTTTGGAGAAATCCCTAAAAAAGGCATTTCGATATTTCAGATACCGAAGGAACGAGAGGATAAAGAATTGTTGTGTGGGATTTGCAAAGTTCTAGAGCGCGATTCCCAAACACATAGGAGGATTATTGCTAGGTCACAAGACAAAGTCAGATTTTGGTATACTGAGGATTGGAATTTTGGGAATCACGAAGACAAGGAACCGGGGTGTTTCGGTGTTGGAAAACCCAAAGTTACAAAAGAGGTGTGTGGTCACGGGAAAAAAGGGAATTTCACCATTTCTCACTTCTGCATTTTCCAAGTGTAGTGGGATTACATCGAGACTCTCCAACTCCCAAAACCTGAATTCCCTTATGGCTGGAACAAAAGGGGTTGATTAACCCTCGACATGGTTGTAGTGAAGATCCTGAGCAGATCTCGACCCGAGGGTAGGGGGTCTATGTCAATTGTGGTATGAGAGCTCAGAACAAGTTTTTTTCTTTCTATAGTAGAGAAAATAGGAACATTTTATAGCCATGCCACTGAGAAGAAGAGACAAGCCAATGCCAATGCCTGATCTAGCAAGAGAAAGAGAAATGCGTGAGTTACATGCTAGGCTTGATGCCATGGAGATAGCACATAGGAACACAATTGACGTTGGGGATATCAGCGAGGTTGATAGTGAAAATGAAGCTAGAAACAAAGGAGAAGAAGTTGCAGTCGAGGATGCTACGGATGAACACCTATTCAGGGTTGTTGCAAGGATAGGTGCTAGAGCAAAGATGGATATTCCCATGTATGAGGTAAACTTAGATGTTGAAGAGATTCTAGACAGGATTAGAGATTTGGATAAATACTTTGACTATGAGGATGTCGAGGAAGACAAGAAGGTCAAACATGACGTTACCAGACTTAAAGGGCATGTAGCACTATGGTGGGATGAATTGTAGGCTGAAAGACACTACAAGGGAAAGAAGAAAATCAAAAGCTGGGATAGAATGGCTGCAAAGATGAAAGCCAAATTTATACCCAAGGATTTTCAAATCATTTCGTTTTGGAGTATGCATAATTTGAGATAGAAGTTGATGTCAACGAAAATAATACACTGAAGAGTTCTACAAGATAAACATTAGAGTAGGTCATTGGGAAAGCGATGATGAAAAAGTTTTCAGATACATGAATGGTCTGCGATATGACATCCAAGATGAGATGAGCATGATGATCATTTGAAATGTATAAGATTCTTATCAGATGGCTCTAAAAGCTAAAAAAAAGATGAGCCAAAAGCAAGGTCAAATAGGCCGAGGTGGGAGTCAAGCTAGAGGCAAACCAATTTCCCAAGATAGGACTCAGAAACCTAAAGAAGAGGGAAAAAAACCTCGAACTCAACATGAGAGAGGTGGAAGTTCACAGAGAGGGAAATATGCTGATAGAAATACTTTTCCTCGAGCTAGAGGAAGAGGAAGAGGCAGAGGCAGTGAAGTAAAATGCTTTATCTATGGGAAGATCAGACATAAATCTTATGATTTTCCAGATAAGAAGAAATAAGGTGGTGAAACTCACATTACCGAAGCTCAAGGATGGAATGTGGAGACAAAATATGCTGAGGGAGAAAGATCCTTAATGATGAGGAAAGTTTTCTTAACACCAGAAAATGAGGCAGAGAACCCAACCCAAAGAAACAGTCTGTTTTGGACTGCTTGCAAAACCAAAGAATGGGTATGCAAAGTCATAGTGGACAGTGGTAGCATAGACAATCTCATATCTACGAGGATGGTAGAAAAGATGGAGCTGGAGACTATCGTACATCCAAGCCCATACAGAGTTTCGTGGCTACAAAAGGGACATTAGGTAAACGTTACTAAACAATGTTTAGTTGAATTTAAAATAGGAGGATATAAGGATGAAATATTATGTGATGTCATTCCCATGGATGTTTGTCATCTATTGCTGAGTAGAATGTGGCAATATGACAGGAACGCATTTCATGATGGGAGAAAAAACACATACACCCTAGAGAAGAATGGTAGGACTCACATGTTGCTACCGATTAAGGATAAAGAGGTGAAAATAGAAATGAGAAACACTGTACTTCTCATGAGTGGGAAGGAACTTCTTAAATATGTTAAGAAGAATGAAGATACACAATTTATTGTGGTCAAGAATCCCAAAATTGTTTTGACTAGTACAAGAATAGATGATTTACCAGAAGAAATCCAGGAATTGCTGGGAGAGTTTTGTTGACAGGCGAAATTGATCGTCCGTCAACTGAGAGAGTGGAACCAGTCTGGGGTTGTCTAAATAACCCAATACATTTGGAATGAACCACCCTGACAGGTTTAACGGCTCCGTTGGCCGCTCTAAGGTCCTAAGAAAACTAAAGAGAAAACTAATCTAAACTAACTAATCTATCTAAAACAAATAAAACTAACTAAAACTAACTAAAACAAACTGAATAAAACTAAATACAAGAAACTAAACTAACTAACAATAAATAAATAAAAAATAATACACTAATCTAATTAAAACAAACTACTAAACTAAATTAAAACTAAATACAAACTACTCTACTATTATATATACAATCTACTAATTACTATTACACTAACTCTAATAATTAAATATCTAATTACTAATTGAATTAAAACTTATTCACAAATATACAATATCTACAAATTGCAGATTTAAATAAAACTTGTAAAACTCATTTGCTTTCTACCCTAAGACGACCAGAGATAATTTTTTATTTTTATGATTTTATGAATAAGAAATAAAACTTACTGAAATTAAACGATCTAATATATTTACTGAAATTAAACAATCTAATATACTAATTCTACCTACAAATCTAACTAAACTAATATCTCAATTAAACTACTAATAAATATACTAAACAAATGACAAACTGACCTGGAAACGCTCCTAATTTGTCCTGTGTGTGATGACTTCGAAGCTGGTCGGAGGAAGGAAACTCGCACCAGTTAATCCAAAAGATTTTCGTAAACGATAGGCTGTGCTGCTCTTTGAGTTGTTAACAGGACAAACAAGACATAAAAAATCATAACAATTATATGATTTATAAATCTATGCAATAAGGGAAACCTGTTATGCAAAAACTTATACTTAATAATTCAACTTATGAAGAAGAGAAATCTGTCGTTCACAAACTAAACTAAGCAGTTGCTATGTTTTTTAAGTATTAGAAGAAATCGGATATGGATTACAGTGATAAAATTATATCATTTGCARAAGATTAAGATAGCTAAAGTAGTCATTAACCCAATACAAATTGATATACACAACATGAAACAAAATATTGATATCATGAGAATCTAAAGTTGTAACAAAACACCAAATTCTGCCTCAGTCTGTATTAAAATTCCATATCCTTGTTCTCCCACGAATGAGGATGATCATTATTAGAAAAATGATAGGTATTTATAAGTCTTTCCATAGAGTAAAACCTCCCTGTGGATAATATCAAACTGTTTTACATAATCTGGGAAGATATTCCCAAAATCAACTAACTAGGAAACTAAAATGCAAGTGAAATATTTCAAATATCCCCTAACTTCTCATCAAATCCACTGCAATTTCGAAATCATCTGCAGTAGATCAAAAATAACAAGTTAGAAAGATATTTTATTAACAAAACAATAAAAATCTAATCCTACAGACTTAGCTACAGAATCATCTAATTTTGTAGCTAGTCTAAAATAGCATACAGGATCATAAACTAAATCAAATCAAATGTCTTTAAAATAATTAAAACTAATTTTCTTCAGATGATCATTTGAAACAAATCACTCAAGATTCAAATGATTTTATCATTCAATATCAAACATAATCTAAAGTGATTCAAACGAAAATAGGGGTAAGAATACTCTGTTTTTCTTTTACAATAAAATCGGGTCAAACAGTAACAAGACTGTTTCATTTCAAATGAAATCAATAGTGAGCCATATCGTATGTGATACGATCTAATCCAACATAACCATTTCTCACTTTTTATAGCTATAATGATATAACCACAGATTCATATCGTTCAATCAAATGTAAAGATAGATAGACTGTTTCAATCATGTGTAAACGAAATCATATGTAACAGCATCGACTTAACCAATTTCGTGATTGATCCTTGAACAGTCAACAGACAAGATGAATAATCATGCTCGCAATCTTAATAGAATAAAAAAGACTTCATAATTGCAAACTGGGCAAATAATAAAAAAATCACGACTGAGTTTAATTATAGAAACAAATCGTGGACCTGGATACAGTCGATTTCGTTCTTGGAATCAAATTCAAATAGCGTATTCATTGCAATATTAATTGAATTTATAACATGGTCGAGTAAAACAATGCAAATTAACCGGCTGGGTATAACTGTTATGAATCGAATCTATTCATGATTTGGGTGAATTTGTACAGCATCATATTGAAAACAATCCGAATCGTATTCGAGTTGGTCGAAAGTCATATGGAACATAAAACCATAACAGTTCACCATTATTGCCAATCATATCGTATACATTATAACCAGAATGAATCAAAATGTGATTGTGTTAAAAATTGAAATATGAGAAACAACTTGTGTCTAGAATAGATACAGACGAATTCAATTAACAGCAGAGCATTCATTTTAGCTAAATCAAGACAATCAAATCCACACCAAGATCCAACAAACTGATGCAAATTCAAATGAAGCTAAACTGGGAAAATGAACTTCCATTTAATCAAAGCATGGCTATGTATAGAATGCATATAGTGTGACAGAGAAAATCCACGCTGTAAATAGAACTAATCCAAAACCGAATTCGAATTCTTTATATAAACAAGCGATTACATACCTGTGTGAGGCTGCTCATTATGCCAACTTAGAATTCACGACCGTTGTAGCTGATACCACATTTTTAAACAAAATGGAGCCTGTCGTCCTCTGTTTCTTATTAGTGGCTTGCAATTTAGCCTTTTGACAGGTAATTCATGCAACTTGGTCCTCCAAAGAGTGAATTCTTGACTGTAGCATTGGCACATCGAGATAATATCTTTCTAACCACAAGCTGCACTGATCACAAGGTGGCACTGTAGATTTCGACAGAGCAGGAGAGGGTTTAGATGAATGACCGGGGTTTTCACAAGGCAGCTTAATGCCTGGGTAGTTAGGGTTGCTTTGTAGGCAAGGGGGTAGGTTTGACACAAAGTCAAATGAGGGTTTGGCACACAGACCTTCCGAATAGGGGTATTCACTAGCCAAGAAACGCTCCACTTCGGAGTTGGATTCTTCACTTAATACGATAGGGTTAGGATTGATTGGGGGTTTTGTCTTGTTCCTTTCCATTCAAGAAATTAAACGGGCATTCTTTTTACCTTTGGTGTTTGCAGTAGATTTGGCTTTAGGCTTCTTGTTCAAAGTCTCAGTGTTCTTAGTCACGGTATGGGATAGGTCGATAGGTGAGTCAGGCAAGGGTTTAGGTAAAAGGATGTTGTAGGGTATCGGGGGTACAAACTTGTCCTTGGTCACCAAAGGTTTGTCAACCTGTGGTGGGTTTGAATCCTCAAAATCATTGCGAGCAAGGAAATTTCTCCAAGAATCTCCATGTAACCCCAAATGACAGACAACAATAATTTTAACCAGCCCAAAGTGAAAAAGGCTGCTATCGACCTGGTTCCTTTTGTATTTCTTAGACATTTTGAATAGGCATCTATGCAGATAATAGGGAATATTGAGATGATAACCCATAAAAACCATAAGCAAACGAAGGTGGTGTAAGAAAACAAACCCATACCGACCTTCGTAGGTGATAAACTATTTGATAATCATCAATAAATCATGCCAACGCTATTTCATCATGGTCACGAGAAAACCTTTGTCACAGGAGATAACCTTACGCGATTGGAAGAGCAGTGTCCAAGGGACCTCTTCTACTTTGCAATTCTTGGACCATCGTTGTCCAGTGGCAGGAAAAATCGTAGCAAGACTGATAAACTGCTCGTCAATTTCTAATTGAACATCGCTGACATTAGCTTGATAGCCATCAAAGGTCATGGAAAATTGCCTAGCAACGCAGAGGTTAAAACCATCAAATTTTTGTATAAACGGAAGCCACCCACTGTCCTTAAGGTCATTGCGGGCACTGTCGAACATCAACAGAGTCTGGCTACCATTGGGTTTAGCCCTTGCGATTGGAGCCATGGTACGAGCACATGGTAAGGGTTTGGGTCAAATTTACCAATGCACAGGAGCAGAGTCATTTGGTCTAATAGCTTCGAATGATCAAAGGGGAAGCATTAATGTGCGCATGCGAGGGTGGTGGAGTTATTCACCGCCATGCATAACAGTTATGGAAAAGTACAACCGGAAAATTAATCCTTTGTTCAATCAATCATAGCATAGTTCAAAACCTTATCATTCGGCCAACCAAATGATGAGTGATATGCCAATGCGCAAATAACTATAGTTTTTCAAACCAATGTCATTCAACGTGAAATCAAAACCAAATGCTGACCATGCGCCATTGCATAAATGTGTAATCAAAAGTTTTGTGACAACCGATATTTATAAAATTGACAAGCCAAGAGCTATAACAATAAGGATCACATCATATAAAAACAAAATAAACCATGACCCCTATGCAGTTCAATTGCTAGGCAAGTCCCAAACATATAAATCTAACATGCTCAATGCCTTACCAGTTTAATAAAACCAATATAAGAATGTCGAAATAGTTCAAAAATCCCTTCAGCCACATAATGATAATCCAAAGGTAAGTGCCATTCAAAATATTAATAAAAAGATCATGATAGTTCAAATGATGATGGAGGAGTTTTCACGCTTACAGTCGTGAAAACTAAATGAAGACCAATTTGGAGGTGTCGCAAGAAATGAAAATATCGTCTATTGGCAAAATGCGACGACAATTTGAAGTTCAGAAGACATAGGTGTAGGCAGCTTATAGGACAATAGAAAAAATTGAATTGGCTTCCAAAAATGGAGACACATTGGTAGAAGAAGTTATCTCTGTCAAAAAAATAAATTCAGATTAAGACAACAAAGAAAATTTCAATTCAAAAACAACAACCAGAAAATCATACAAACATCATCATTTACCATCTTTTCCAGCGATGTTTTAAAAGATGAAAACTAATAACAGTCTTAAGATCAACAAGTCACGATATTAATGATAAAATATTCAATACTGTTGGCATGGCCACTGCTGCCAGCAGGCGTCCATAGCCTCGACAGGGTTTCCATTTAACCCACTCTGACATCTGTATCCTGTCAAGAAGTTCTAGATCAGAATAAAGGACATTAAAGAGGTTTCTTATATTTTTTGCAGATTTTCATGTACCCGACATTGCTTCACTGCCAACAGGCCTGTTCAGTACCCTAGTGAAGTTGTCTTGGCACCATGCTTGCATTTACTCGCTGCCAGCAGACCTGTTCAGTATCCCGATGGGTTTACAAGCACTTCCCACAACTCTGATTCATATTTTTATTTTATTTTGTAGATATATAGCCGAGTGGGGTGACGCTGAAAATTATGATACTTTATCATATTTTTTTTAGACCTCATCATACCTTTTTAGCACCGTCCATTATTCATCTCCAGAGATGCTTTATTTATAAAAAAACTTTCTATGGCAGGGAGACATCTTTTGAGTCATTCCTTTACGGAAAAGGGATAGTGTAAAAAGATAATAGATGATCATGACAAACTTTGCTCAAAGATTGAAATTAGTAAACTTCTTTCAAACAACAAAATTTTTCCAAAGTAGATATCAATAACACATCACTGATGTTTGTTCAAACTTTCAGAAGTTATTTCAGTGAAGAAATTTCTCTATCGTCTTTGTCTGAATGACTCAGTGCATAGGTATGCGTATTTTTCAAAAAGCTGATCAATTCAAATCAAAATCAAAGTCAAACGAAAAAATGCAAACAAAAACAAAATATTTACATAATATACAAGGGTAGTTATCAAGCAAAGTATCTTTTCAGGGATTGGCCATTCACCGGATAGGTGTCAAGATGCCCTTCAAGATTCTATAATCGAAATGAACTAGGACCCAACTTTTCAGCAATTAAAAATGGCCCAAGCCATAAGTTTTGAAACTTGGTGTGCTCACCCTTTCCTTCGTGTGGTTTGTCCCACTTCAAGACGAGATCGCCTACTTCAAAATTCCTATCAGAAGCAGAATTAGAATTGAACCAACTTTTAATCAATTGTTGATGTTGATCTAATTTACGCTTAGCTTGGGTTCTTACTTCTTCCAACTTCATCAAAGTGTTAATGTGGCTTTCTAAAGGGGGACAATCTTATTCTTGGACTTTTTGTGATAATTGAAGCGAAGGAATAAGAATGTGAGGTGGAAGAATGGCTTCTCTTCCATAAACGAGAAAAAAGGGGGAGTTACCTATAGCGGCTTTGGGGGTTACCCTATCATCCCACAGTGCATTCAACAATGCATTGTGCCAATTGTTGTGATTTTCAGCCACGGTTCTCTTGATAATTTTGATCAAGTTCTTGTTTGTTGATTCTGCTAAGCCATTGCCCTGGGGGTAGTAACTATCAAAATACTTCATCTTTATACCTTTCTCCAGAGTGAACTCACTCATCTCTAGAGAAGAAAAGTATGAAGCGTTATCAAAGACTAGACAATCAGGGATACCAAAATGAGTGATAATATTCGGGTTCAGAAAAGCGATCACCTGACTTGTGTTAACATTTCTTAGCGCAGCGGCTTCGGACAATCGAGTAAAGTAATCAGTGGATGTCAAAATATACTTGTGTTGTTGTGAGGATGGAGGGTTAATAGGACCTATGATATCAAGGCCCCATTGCTGGAAAGGAGAATCGACTGAAACGGGTTGCAAGGGGAAGGCTGGTTTTTGCAACTGCCCTGATGCTTTCTGACAGATGATGCATTTACGACACAAGGCATGGGCATCCCTAAAAAGCGTGGGCCAGTAGTAACCGGCTCTTAAAACCTTATGAGAAGTAGTGTCACCACCGAAGTGACCACTAGCTTCTCCTGCATGCAATTCAAGCAAGACTTTTTTTTCTTCGTCCTTTTCAAGACAACGCATCAGTATGCCGTCGAAATTATGACAAAACAATATACCGTTAACCAGATGAAACGAGGAAGAATTTAGTCTCAATGCTCTTCTTTTGGCAGGGTCAAGGTGATGGGGTGCTGATTCATGTTCAAGACAAAATCTAATATCGTTGTACCAAGGACTTACGAGGTTTTGCGTGCAACAAATCAAACTTTGATCGCGTTGTCCTAGGTTTGACGTATCACTATCTTCTTGTTGTCCTATTTCTAAATCAACAACCAAATTACACAACCCTTGGCCTCTCACGATCTGTACTGGGGTGATCTCTAAGTCATACTCCTGTAGGGAGGTGACCCAGTTGGCTCTCTTCTCTCCTAACTCCTTTTTCACTAACAAGTTCCTTGCGACAGGGTAGGGGACAATGACCTTCGTCCTTGACTTCAAAAGATAGGACGGGAAATGCTTAACTACTTTGAAAATAGCATAGGCTTGTCAATTGACTGTTGGGTAGTTAATTTCAACACCTTTGAAAGAAGATCTCATAAAGGCGATGGGTACTTAGTTGTTCTCGAAATTCTTCTGAGTGAGAACTGCGGCATAGGAACGATCAGAGGCAAAAGTATAGAGTGTAAAGTCTTGAGAGAAATCAGGGCTGATGAGAGACAGAGAATCTATTATGGCCTTCTTTATGGCATTAAAAGCTTAGTTTTTTGTGGGTCCCCAGTGATATTGGGTGTCTTTATTAATCAGGTTTTGGAGAGGCCTGACCATTTCAGAGAAACTGGGAACAAATCTTCTCATGAAATTAATCTGGCCTAGGAAAGACTGCATGGATTTTTTGGATGTAGGTGGGGGAAGTTTAGTGATGACTTGAGTCCTCTCGAGGTCAATAATCATCCCATCACTAGACACAATGAATCCTAGGAGCTTACCCTGTTCTACTGCAAATATGGACTTCTTGGGGTTCAAGGAGATGTCGTATTTACAACATCGTAGCAGAACGACTCGTAAATGAGCTAGATGATCATCTTTGTTCTTAGAATACACGGTCACATAATCTAAGTAAACTACTATGGAGTGATAGATTAAACCTCGAAAAGCAATGTCCATTGCTCTCTGAAAGGTAGAACCAACATTATCAATCCAAAGGGCATTTTGCGATAAGCATAAGTGCCTCACGGGGTACGGAAGGTAGTTTTTAGTTGGAAACCCATTGAGTGTGTCTAACGGGAAAAATTATTTTAGCACCTAGGAGTTTATTCAATTCTTTTTGAACGACAGGTTCTAGTTTAGGGTGCATTTTCCTCAGTTTCTGTTGGAAGGGTAAGGCTTGGGGATTCATCGAGATGACATGTTGTATAATATTAGGATCAAACATTTTAATATCATCGTAAGTCCATGCAAAGACATCCTTGAATTCTTTGAATAAATTAACAAAAGCAGTTTTTTCTTGTCTAGAACATCCCAATCCTAGATTGATACATTGAGGATTTTCACTAGTCCCTAAATTGACTTTTTCATAAGACAATGAGGAGATGTTGGTTTTACAATTGACCGTTTTTTTAAATTTATCTTCAAAATCATAAAACTTTTCTAATCTAACAACAGATTTGGGTATGTAATTTACCATGTGTTAAGAACCAAACATCAATATAGCATATAAAAACCTCAGGAAAAGTACTCAATGCCTTGAAAAAGAGATATTATCAGATAATAAGCCTCTTCGAGGGGGCAACCTCCTTTTACCCCACTTAAATGTTCAAGTACAAGATGATTCAAAATGAAAA
>JZKD02S2112455.1:737479-752090 GCA_000966675.3 Picea glauca | reverse complement strand
GCCGACATAATTAAAATAACATTACTAATCTAAATTACAACTAATGACCTAAAGCCGACATAAATAAAATAGCATTACTAATCTAATATGCCCCAATTAAGGGGTAATGGGCCAACATTAGGGCTTAACACCATCTTCGATAGAGCTTCAGGAGATTTCGGATTAGGTATTACCGTAAAGTCGTGAAAATTGTCATCGTGTGTACGTTCATCTATCACTGCGCCTTGAAAGGTTTCTTCCATGTGCAGAAAGTTAATGATCTGCTGATCATCGTCAAATACTCTCCAATTTGTAATATTGTCAGGAATAGATGGTCGAAACAATAGCTCCACGGAGAATGCATTTGGGGATAATCCTTCTGTAGGAAGAAGTTTAGAGGCAACATTAGCTAGTAAATCTGCTTCAGCATTATTAAATCTAGGAATGGAATTTATATTAAAAGTAGAAAATTTGTTCATTAAACTCCATACCTCAGACTAGTAACTTTTGAGATGCGGGGAAAGACAGTGTATAGAGTCTCTTACCTGTCTAACCACTATTTCAGAGTCGCCGAATACAACCAGATTTTGAATGTTCATGTCCAAGGCATTTCTGAGACCTTGTAGTAAAGCCTCATATTCTGCGATATTGTTTGTACATTCAAATTCTAGTCTACAAGCCATTAATGTCTTGTTACCTGTCGGATCGAAAATGATGCAGCCTGCACCAGCTCCTTCTTTAGACTTGGAACCGTCAAAATATAGAGACCAAATTTGATTTCCATCGGGCTCATGGGACTGTTGCATAGAAGTTGTTGGTTGCATATATGCTATGATCTCAGACTGCTGTTGTGGATTGTTGATAGGTGAAACCTTGGCCATGAAATTTCTGAAGAAGGTGTCCATCCCTTGGACTTCAGGTGAATCAGCAAGAGGTGTGTATGGTTCATTAGGATCATTCAAATCCATGACCGTGAACTTAAGATAACGCTCACGATTCACCCTGATCTTGTTGGGCTTACCGTTCTCTAGAAGCCATAAGTGAGACCTGTCCATCGCGAAGTAACCATGTAGCTGCTCCGACCAGTCCTTGCTAAAAAATAGACCATACACTTCTGGAATATCCACCACAATTATATCAATAACCTGATGAACCTTTGGGTTATACGATAATCTAATCAATACATTTTTTAGTTCGTCGATAACTTTAACATCTGTTCGATCAAGTTATATGATTTTCAAGGAAGATGGTTCCACTTCAGCATTAATATTTTGGCAGACAGAACAAGGCATCACATTGGATGATGCTCCTAAGTCAACCATACAATTATGCACATTTATGTTGAATATTTCGAAAGTTAAAAGAAAAGGAGGTACATTCTTGCGAGTGCTTAGAGTAGTAGCTTGTGGTTTCTTACTCGCAGTCTCTAATGCTACTTTATCTGCATTATTAACATTATTTATAGGAGTTACAGGAAGGCTTCCTTTATCTTGAGGATCAGGATTGTTTTTAGTGGAAGTCTTCTATAGAACTTTGCTTTGCACAACCTTGTTACCATTTGAATTACCATTCTTGCCATTTTCTGAAATATTTTGCAACATCTTCTGTAACAAAAATGGAAACTTCAACAACTCATAAATAGAAATGTTATCCCTTAATTTTTTACGATCTTCAACAACATCATAATCTAATTTAGGGCCGACATTACTCTGTTTAGTTTCTACTAATTTAGATGGCTTTGGAGGTACAGTTGTAGTGTTTTCGATAGGAGGTTTGTTTGTTGTTTTACTCCTAGTATTGTAAGGGTGAACAGTATCGAGGTTAGCTTGAAAGATGCTATCCGAGAAGTGTCCAAAGATGTTTGGAGAAGACTCTTCTTCTTGAGTTGTTTCCTGCTCGACTTCCTCCTGAGGGATTTCAGGAGGCATCAAGTTATCTTGGGCTTCTAGAATTGTCTGAAGAGCACATTGCAAACTCTCTAGGTTCAAGCCTTTGGGGTTTGGATTAGGCCGGTTGGTAGGAAAAGGCTTTCAGAAAGGGGGTTTGTAGGGTCCTTTACTCGAGGAAGCTTCTTCACTCGAACTTTTTAAATATATAACTTGATTAGACAATTTTTGTGCAACTTTAGTTAAATTTTCCAAATCGGAGTTTTCAGGTTTTGTTTTGATTTGTGTGGGTTTGGGGAGAATTTCAATCTTCTTTTTGGAAGAAGAAACAGTCTTAGTTTCGTTGTTGGAAGAGTCCTTAAGACTAAGTGTGTCTTTTTCAATCTGAGTATCCTCTTCGAAGGCTTCTAACAACGTGGCCTTTTCAGATCATTTAACCCAAATAGCTATACTTTGATGTATATCTTTAGTGTAGTAAGCTATTACAACACTCTCAGCGAGCATAGAATCTGCAGGGATTCGATATTTAAGCGTTATTAATCTTTGATTAAAATCTTTAACTTTTTCTTTTGGGTTCATTTTTAAGCTCAAAAGATCCATGACTAAGACTTCTGGAGGTTTACCATCTCTGAATTTTTCCAAAAAGCATGACTCAAACCTTTCCCAAGACACGATGGTATGGGGTTGTTGGGAAAAGTACCAAGTTGATGCATTACCCTCAAAAGTATAAGGGAACAACCTACAGACAATGTCTTCATGTTCAACATTACAGAGTCTGATGGCTAACATAAATTTTTTAATATGATCTTCAGCTATCTGTTTTGAATCGGGATCAAACTTGGGAAGCCATTTCTCCGGGTTCTTAAGTAAAGGGTGTTGGGCTCCAAGTATAGCTACAACATCCTGGTCCAACCAGGGTCTAGCAGGGTTGTTCTGATTTTCCATTGGGGTAGTGGGTGTGGAAGGTTGAGAAGGTGAATTGCCTTCGCTAGAAGAGGAATCTTTTCCAAAAGAGGAAGGAGATGAGGGAGGTGGTGAAGGAGGTATCTTAGATCCTCCTGTTGTAGGATTTGTGTTCGGATCTGTAGGATTCACAGTGAGGTTAATGTCACCTAACTATTCTCTGATATTAGAGAAGTCTAAAGGTTGACCCCATGGACGGTTTGGTTGCCTAAGATGAACTAAGGCACTATGTGTTTTAATAAGAGATTGAGGGATAATCTCTTGTGTATCACCACCTGTAGGATTAGGGGTTGCTGGCTCAACTGTGATCTGCAGATCTTCGGTTGAAGTAGTTGTTGTTTGAGGGGGAATATTATCTTGTGAATGGCTTCTAGTCACTATAGGTGAGCGATTAGGGGGGGGGAGGAGTCTTGCGACTGCCTCATGCCATTAATTAAGTTCAGGCCCTCCTTCTAGCACCATTTGTTGACGGGCGAAATTGACCGTCCGTCAACTGAGAGAGTGGAACCAGTCCGGGGTTGTCTAAATAACCCAAGCCATTTGGAAAGAACCACCCTGACGGGTTTAACGGCTCTGTTGACCGCTCTAAGGTCCTAAGAAAACCAAAGAGAAAACTAATCTAAACTAACTAATCTATCTAAAACAAATAAAACTAACTAAAACAAACTGACTAAAACTAAATACAAGAAACTAAACTAACTAACAATAAATAAAAACAAACTAATACACTAATCTAATTAAAACAAGCTACTAAACTAAATTAAAACTAAATACAAACTACTCTACTATTATATATACAATCTACTAATTACTATTACACTAACTCTAATAATTAAATATCTTATTACTAATTGAATTACAACTTATTCACAAATATACAATATCTACAAATTGCAGATTTAAATAAAACCTGTAAAACTCATTTGCTTTCTGCCCTAAGACAGCCAGAGATAATTTTTTATTTTTATGATTTTATGAATAAGAAATAAAACTTACCAAAATTAAACGATCTAATATATTTACTGAAATTAAACAATCTAATATACTAATTCTACCTACAAATCTAACTAAACTAATATCTAAATTAAACTACTAATAAATATACTAAACAAATGACAAACTGACCTGGAAATGCTCCTAATTTGTCATGTGTGTGATGAATTCGAAGCTGGTCGGAGGAAGGAAACTTGCACCGGTTAATCCAAAAGCTTTTCGTAAATGATAGGCTGCGCTGCTCTTTGAGTTGTTAACAGGACAAACAATACATAAAAAATCATAACAATTATATGATTTATAAATCTCTGCAATAAGGGAAACCTGTTATGCAAAAACTTATACTTAATAATTCAACTTATGAAGAAGAGAAATCCGTCGTTCACAAACTGAACTAAGCAATTGCTATGTTTTTTAAGTATTAGAAGAAATCGGATATGGATTATAGTGATAAAATTATATCATTTGCAGAAGATTAAGATAGCTAAAGTAGTCATTAACCCAATACAAATTGATATACACAACATGAAACAAAATATTGATATCATGAGAAGCTAAAGCTGTAACAAAACACCAAATTCTGCCTCAGTTTGTATTAAAATTCCATATCCTTGTTCTCCCACGAATGAGGATGATCATTATTACAAAAATGATAGGTATTTATAAGTCTCTCCACAGAGTAAAACCTCCCTGTGGATAATATCAAACTGTTTTACATAATCTGGGAAGATATTCCCAAAATCAACTAAACTAGGAAACTAAAATGCAAGTGAAATATTTCAAATATCCCCTAACTGCTCATCAAATCCACTGCAATTTCGAATTCATCTGCAATAGATAAAAAATAACAAGTTAGAAATATATTTTATTAACAAAACAATAAAAATCTAATCCTACAGACTTAGATACAAAATCATTTGATTCTGTAGCTAGTCTAAAATAGCATACAGGATCAGAAACTAAATCAAATCAAATTTCTTTAAAATAATTAAAACTAATTTTCTTCCAATGATCATTTGAAGCGAATCACTCAAGATTCAAATTATTTTATCATTCAATATCAAACATAATCTAAAGTTATTCAAACGAAAACAGGGGTAAGAATACTCTGTTTTTCTTTTACCATAAAATCGGGTCAAACAGTAACAAGACTGTTTCGTATCAAATGAAATCAATAGTGAGCCATATTGTATGTGATACGATCTAATCCAACATAACCATTTCTCACTTGTTATAGCTATAATGATATAACCATAGATTCATATCGTTCAATCAAATGTAAAGATAGATAGACTGTTTCAATCATGTGTAAACGAAATCATATGTAACCGCATCAACTTAACCAATTTCGTGATTGATCCTTGCACAGTCAACAGACAAGATCAATAATCATGCTTGCAATCTTAATAGAATCAAACAGACTTCATAATTGCAAACTAGGCAAATAATAAAAAAATCACGACTGAGTTTAATTATAGAAACAAATCGTGGACATGGATACAGTCAATTTCGTTCTTGGAATCAAATTCAAATAGCGTATTCATTGCAATATTAATCGAATTGATAACATGGTCGAGTAAAACAATGCGAATTAACCGGATGGGTATAACTGTTATGAATCAAATCTATTCATGATTTGGGTGAATTTGTACAACATCGTATTGAAAACAATTCGAATCATATTCGAGTTGGTCGAAAGTCATATGGAACATAAAACCGTAACAGTTAACCATTATTGCCAATCATATCGTATACATTATAACCAGAACGAATCAAAATGTGATTGTGTTAAAAATTGAAATATGAGAAACAACTTGTGTCTAGAATAGATACAGATGACTTCAATTAACAGCAGAGCATTCATTTTAGCTAAATCAAGCCAATCAAATCCACACCAAGATCCAACAAACTGATGCAAATTCAAACGAAGCTAAACTGGGAAAACGAACTTCCATTTAATCAAAGCATGGCTATGTATAGAATGCATATAGTGTGACAGATCAAATCCACACTGTAAATAGAACCAATCCAAAACCGAATTCGAATTCGTTATATAAACAAGCGATTACATACCTGTGTGAGGCTGCTCATTATGCCAACTTAGAATTCACGACTGCTGTAGCTAATACCACATTTTTAAACAAAATGGAGCCTGTCATCCTCTATTTCTTATCAGTGGCTTGCAATTTAGCCTTTTGACTGGTAAGTCGTGCAAATTGGTCCTCCAAAGAGTGAATTCTTGACTGTAGCATTGGCACATCGAGATAATATCTTTCTAACCACAAGCTGCACTGATCACAGGGTGGCACTATAGATTTCGAAAGAGCAGGAGAGGGTTTAGATGAATGATCGGGGTTTTCACAAGGAAACTTAATGCCTAGGTAGTTAGGGTCGCTTTGTAGGCAATGGGGTAGGTTCGACACAAAGTCAAACGAGGGTTTGGCACACAGACCTTTCGAATAGGGGTATTCGCTAGCCAAGAAATGCTCCACTTCCGAGTCGGAGTCTTCACTTAATACGATAGGGTTAGGATTGATCGGGGGTTTTGTCTTGTTCCTCACCATTCGAGAAATTAAATGGGCATTCTTTTTGCCTTTGGTGTTTGCAGTAGATTTGGATTTAGGCTTCTTGCTCAAAGTCTCAACGTTCTTAGTCACAGTATGGGATAGGTTGATAGGTGAGTCGGCAAGGGTTTAGGTAAAAGGATGTTGTTGGGTACCGGGGGTACAAAATTTTCCTCGGTCACCACAGGTTTGTCAACCTGTGGTGGTTTTGAATCTGCAAAATCATTGCGAGCAAGGAAATTGCTCCAACAATCTCCGTGTAACCCCAAATGACAGACAACAGTAATTTTAACTAGCCCAAAGTGAAAAAGGATGCTATCGACCTGGTTCCTTTTGTATTTCTTAGACATCTTGAACAGGATTCTATGCAGATAATAGGGCATATTGAGATGATAACCCATAAAAACCATAAGAAAACGAAGGTGGTGTAAGAAAACAAACCCATACCGACCTTCACAGGTGATAAACTGTTTGATAATCATCAATAAATCATGCCAACGTTGTTTCAGCATGGTCACAATCAAACCTTTGTCATAGGAGATAACCTTACGTGACTAGAAGAGCAGTGTCCAAGGGACCTCTTCTACCTTGCAATTCTTGGACCATTGTTTTCCAGTGCCAGGAAAACCCGTAGCAAGACTGATAAACTGCTCATCAATTTCCAATTGAACATCGCCGACCTTGGATTGACAGCCATCAAAGGTCATGGCGAATTGCCTAGCAATGCAGAGGTTAAAACCATCAAATTTCTGTATAAACGGAAGCCACCCACTGTCCTCAAGGTCATTGAGGGCATTTTCGAACATCAACAGAGTCTGGCTACCATTGGGTTTATCCCTCACGACTGGAGCCATGGTGCGAGCACATGGTAAGGGTTTGGGTCAAATTTACCAATGCACAGGAGCAGAGTCATTTGGTCTAACAACTTCGAACGATCAAAGGGGAAGCATTAATGTGTGCATGCAAGGGTGGTGGAGTTATTCACCACCATGCATAATAGTTATGGAAAAGTACAACTGGAAAATTAATCCTTTGTTCAATCAATCATAGCATAGTTCAAAACCTTATCATTCGGCCGACCAAACGATGAGTGATATGCCAATGTGCAAATAACTATAGTTTTTCAAACCAATGTCATTCAACGTGAAATCAAAACCAAATGCTAACCACACGCCATTGCATAAATGTGTAATCAAAAGTTTTGTGACAATCGATATTTATAAAATTGACAAGCCAAGAGCTATAACAATAAGGATCACATCATATAAAAACAAAATAAACCATGACCCCTATGCAGTTCAATTGCTAGGCAAGTCCCAAACATATAAATCTAACATGCTCAATGCCTTACCAGTTTAATAAAACCAATATAAGAATGTCGAAATAGTTCAAAAATCCCTTCAGCCACATAATGATAATCCAAAGGTAAGTGCCATTCAAAATATTAATAAAAATATCATGATAGTTCAAATGATGATGGAGGATTTTTCACGCTTACAGTCGTGAAAACTAAATGAAGACCAATTTGGAAGTGTCGCAAGAAATGAAAATATTGTCTTTTGGCAAAATGCGATGACAATTTGAAGTTCAGAAGACATAGGTGTAGGTAGGTTATAGGACAATAGAAAAAATTGAATTGGCTGCCAACAAGTTCACCGATATAGTAGTGGACGAACTACCTTGTTCATTGCCACTGATCAGGAGTATAAGCCATCACATTGATCTTATACTTGGAGCCATTTTACCAAACAAAGTTGTTTACAGATTAATGCCGCAGGGGAATGAAGAAGTTAAGAGACAAGTCTAGAACTTAATGGACAAAGGATTGATTAGAGAAAGCTTGAGTCCATGCGTTGTTTCGACAGTACTCAACCCAAAGAAAGATGGAGGCTAGAGAATGTGTATATTCTCAAGGGAAATCAATAAGATTACCATTATATACAAATTTCCATTGCCAAGGATGAATGACTTGATGGATTTCTTGAGTGGAGCAATATTTTTTTCAAAAATTGATTTGAAAAGCGGGTATCATCAAATTCATATGAGGGAAGGTGATGAATGGAAGACAACATTCAAGATGAATGAGGGGCTGTATGAATGGATTTTCATGCCATTTGGCTCAAAAAATGCAGCCAATACTTTTATGAGGTTGATGAATGAAGTCCTGAAGGATTTCATTGGGAAATTTGTCATTGTATATCTTGACGATATATTGATTTTCAGCAATACAGAAGCAGAGCATTTAAAGCATTTAGTTATAGTGATGAAAATATTACGGCAAGAGAAATTACTGATTAATATGAAGAAATCATCATTTATGAGGACATAACTCATTTACTTGGGTTTTGTTATCTCTACAAATGAGTTTAAGATGGATACTGAAAAAGTGAATGCGATTAAGAATTGGCCATCACTGAAAAATGTGTTTGAAGTTTGAAGCTTCCATGGTTTGGCAAGTTTATACAATAAATTCATCTGAAACTTCAGTGGAATTAGCACATCAATGATGGATATGGTGAAGAAAAGACACAAATATTTTCACTGGCCAGAAGAAGCAGAGAAGAGTTTCAACTGTTGAAGAAGAAGATCACGAAACAACCAATTCTGTTTTTTTTGGATTTTAGCAAGACATTCCAGGTTAGGTGTGACGCGAGTGGATTTGCAATTGGAGCGGTCTTGATCTAAGATTACAAGTTGATTGCATACTTCAATGAAAAAATGAATGAAGTGAAGATCAAGTACTCAACATATGACAAAGAATTTTATGTAGTCATACAAGCCCTAAAGAAATGGAGACATTATTTGGTTCCTAAAGAGTTTGTTTTGTACAGTGATAATCATGCTTTACAATCCATGACTCAACATGAAAAGTTGAACCAAAAACATGTTAAATGGGTTGAATTCATGCAAAATTTTACTTTTGTGCTTAAGCATATTTCTGGAACTGCTAACAAAGTTGTTGATGCTTTGAGCAGGAAATGTTTGCTTATGCAGGAATTCAAAGTCAAAACTTTGGGTTTTGATAACCTCAAAGAAATGTATAGAGATGAACCAGATTTTAATGAAGCGTATGAGGCATTTGAGAATCCAGTTCTCATGGACAGAAGCCAATGGACTGAATATATGATCCAGGATGGATTATTATTCAGGGGCAATCAACTATGTATTCCAAAATGCTCCATGAGGGAGAACTTTTTGAAGGAAAAACACAGTGGAGGATTGGTCGGACACTTCGGTCATGATAAGACATTCTCAAAAATTAAATGACTCATATTTTTGTCTAGGAATGAGGACAAATGTTAAGAAATTTGTGGACAGATGCAAGATTTGTCAACACACAAAAGGAAAAAGGCATAACACAGGGTTATACCAACCATTACCCATAGCAGACAAGTCGTGAGATGCAGTGAGCATGGATTTTATATTGGGACTACCAAGGGCCTAAAGAGGATGTGATTCAATCTTTGTGGTAGTCAACAGATTTTCAAATATGGCACATTTCATACCATGCCAGAAAACCAGCGACAGAACTCATATTGTGAACCTTTTTTTCAAAGAGGTCATTAGACTTCATGGCTTTCCAAGGAGTATCGTTTCTGATCAAGATACCAAGTTCGTAGGACATTTTTGGAGGACTTTATGGAAAATGATGGGGAAAAGTTTGTCTTTTATCTCAGGGTATCATCCTCAAACGGATGGATAGACAGAAGTTGTGAAAAGAAGCTTGGGAGATTTGTTAAGGAGCCTAGTGACTGAACACCACAATCACTGGGATCATATTCTTCCACAAGCGGAATTTTCTTATAACGATTCGATCAATAGAAGCACAAGGTAGAGTCCATTCCATATTGTATATGGAATGTATCCAAGGGGAGTTTCTGAATTGAAAGATTCATAACAAGTTGAATTCAGGAG
Organism: Picea glauca; assembly: GCA_000966675.3. Classification (NCBI taxonomy): domain Eukaryota; kingdom Viridiplantae; phylum Streptophyta; class Pinopsida; order Pinales; family Pinaceae; genus Picea; species Picea glauca. Next base: position 741,790 of record JZKD02S2112455.1, on the reverse strand, counting down.
TGCTAGTGCAAAGGACTTTGCAAAAGCAATGAAGGAGCTTCACAACCGAGTCAAGGAGCGATTGCAGAGTTCAAGCTAGGAGTATAAGCACATAGAAAATCAACATAGGTGAGAACTTCAATTTGAAGTTGGTGATCTAATTCTTACTCATCTGAGGAAGGAGAGGTTCCCCAGAGGAACATATAACAAACTGAAGATGAAAAAGATTGGACCATGCAAGGTCATAAAGAAATTTGCAGCAAATGCATATGAGATTGAATTACCCGATGGGATCATAATTTCACTGATATTCAATGTTGCAGATATGTACCCTTACAAAGATGAAGAAACAAGAGTAGAGGATAAACAGACAGAGGTTCAGTGGAACAAACAAATGCCTGTAGATGAAAAGCCACAGATGGAAAGTATAATTGGCAAGAGAGATAACAGGAAGACCAGGAGAAAAGAGTATTTTGAATACTTGGTCAAGTGGAAAGGACATCTAGTTGAAGATGCCAGTTGGGAAGATGAAGCAGAAATTCAGAAGCATGGACAGACTGTGCAAGAACTCATGAACATGAGTTCATGAAAATTTTCAAGCGAAGGAGTATGATGCAGGAGTATCATAAGCAGCTAGTTGGGAGGAGCGCAACACACCTCTTACATGTTTTGAAATGTTTTTGAAAAGATTAAGAAGTGGATATTAATGTAGTAGCTAGAAGTGTACTTTCATTTATATCTGGCTGTTGTAAATAGATCGTGAGCGATTTTCTCTCATCTGTCAATGTAAAAGGCATTTAGGCCCAATTAATGAAAGTAGGTAGATTTGAATTAAATATTAGACAGTTTAGAAGAGCAGGAGGGAAAACATATATAGACACCCTCATCTTTGTATTATGATATTCATTAGAACAAAAGCATAGAGTTGTAGCAGAGAGTTGTAGAGAAAGACCCATGTAAAGGAGCTTGAAATAATATAAGAAGCTTTGAATTAGATTTCATGGTGTTATGATGTTTTCTGTTTATACATGGTGAATGGTATGCTTATGGTTGTTTTATTCTCTCTGTTATACATTTTTTATGAGGCTATGATATGTATGTATGATTTCATGTTGGATGTTTGAAGTCTGAGAGAGAGAAATAATGAGTTTCAATTGTTTCTCTTCCCGAGTGAGAGAAGTTCCTACAAGGAGTGCAGTGAAACATCCCCAAGGTGTGTGCTGACAAGGGTTCTGAGTTTTATCTCAGAAAGATCAGGAGAGATACCATTGTTCTCATTCCATTAGAAGTGTAGGTGAAGAAAAGAAGTTGTGCAAGGTGAGTGGAGGCTAGTCAAGGCCTTAAACTTATCAACTAAGGTTGAAAGCTGAAGAATTGTTGTTGCAGATAGTGCACAGGGTCGAAGAATCAAATACACAAAAGTATTTGAAAGATTACCACAAGGAGTGCGTGCAGGAGTCCTTTTGAGACTTGAGTTGCAATAGAAATCTCAAGAGGGTCAACACCTTTAAAATTACTAAAAGGGAGACAGAGATTAAAAATTCCACATAGAAGGTTAAGTTTCGAGAGAAGAACATTGACTCGTTTCACAGAGATTCCTTGACGAGTGAATTAGACGGTCAGAATTCTCCAAGGAGAACTCCCGAAGTCGCGAGGACCGAAGGATTCATAGAAGATGCAAGGTGGATAGGGGAGGAAGAAACCATCACTTTGGTATCAGGAATCAATGTGGACCATTGATCGTGATATTTTTTGAGCGTCAGATCATTTCAGGGATTCAGAGTTTGTAAGTCCAGAGTGTAAGCCAAAATCCTTGGTCACTCTAACTCCTGAATCACGAAAATAATTGTTAAGTGAAGAATTTCGAGATTTCGATAATTTAGGATTCAGAATACTAAGAATCCTGATGACAAGGAGCCAGGGGTCTTTGCATCAAAAACCCAGAAGTTATGAAACCTGGAATATCCTTGAAGTGTCATTTTGACATTTCAGGGGTCGGGGTTTCGGCATTCCCATTGAAAAGAACTAGGGGCACTTCACATAAGAAACCCTGGAGTTGCGAAACGCAAAATATTTTGAAGTGGCATTTCGTCATTTCGGTGTTTCGGGGTTCAGTAACCTGAGAAGGAAGTGGTTTGGGATCGAGAGTTTCGAACTCTTGGTACACAGAAGCCTAAAATAACATGGGCCATTGGATATAAAGGGAGGTTATCAACCATTGATTATGTAGAAGGCTATCAACCATTGATTCTATAGAAGGAATCATTTTGGAATTCGAGGTTTCGAAGTGATAAGGAAATGGTAGTTGAAAGCTGGTTCAAGTCCCAAAAAGGTGCATACAGGTGAGTTTTCGGAGAAATCCCCAAAAAGGCATTTCGGTATTTTAGATGCCAGAAGAATGAGAGGACAAAGAATTGTTGTGTGGGATTTGCGAAGTTTTGGAGCTCGAATTCCTGAACACATAGGAGGAGTATTTCCAGGTCACAAGACAAAGTTGGATTTTGGCATACTAAGGATTGGGATTTTGGGAATCCTGAAGACAAGGAACTGGGGCATTTCAGCATTGGAAAACTCAAAGTTCCAAAAGAGGCGTGTGGTCACGGGGAAAAAAGGGAGTTCTGCCATTTCGCATTTCATCATTTTCCAAGTGTAGTGGGATTACATCGGGACTCTCCAACTCTCGAAACCCGAAGTTCTTTGTGGCTAGAACAAAAGGGGTTGATTAACCCTTGGCGTGGTTGTAGTGAAGATCCTGAGTGGATCTCGACCTGAGGGTAGGGGGTCTGCATCAAATATTCTAGAGGTAGAAGCTTCTAAGAAGTCCTCTTACATTTATTATATCTAACTACTCATTTATTATATCTAACTACCATAGTGGACCTAGTCCACCTTACATTGAATGGCCTCCACTATTATCACTATGGGCCCTCTGGGGCCCCCAACTACCTCTCTAGCTACCTTACATTCCACCCCCCTTATGAAAGCATTGTCCTCAATGCTTGATGTACAACCATATACTAGGGTCCCACAGATAAGTGTGGACCATAGCACTAAAGTAGACTAGAGAACCAATGTCCCATTGAGAAATGGAAGCCACCATGCTAAAGTAGTCCAACCTCCATTGTAAACCAGGGTCCCATGTCCAATTGTTCATGTGAAGCCCACATGGAATATATCGACACCCAATAATCAACTGAAAATGATGCTCCCATATCATGTGGATCCAAATAAGAATATCCATCCACATAGTGGGAGAGGATCAAAGTTGAATTTCGAAGTAGCAATACCATTGTAGAATATTTATATAGTGGGAAAACCCCCCTATGGACTACACTAGGGTTCTAAACTGCAAGCTTAGCTAACCATCTAAAGTATCCTACTTTTAAAAACTATCCCGACAATATCCCACATCCATATATAAAGCACAAAGTATAGGAATCTGGTAGTCTTACCTTAAACTTCGAGTCTGGTGTTGATCCAAATGCATTCAGTCGCTGCTCGATTGCAAATCTCCTCCCAAGGATAACTTGCATTCACCAAAAGACAAACAAGAAACTAAGAAAAAACATTCTATATATGGATTAATGTGTTTGATGTCATAACAAAATATAAATTGTACATAGACATAAAACACATCATATGGCGAGATGACAAAAGTACTTCTTTACATTAATCTCATAATGTCACTTACAAAATGAGATCGACGAATACCCCTTGAACCTAGTCCTAGGCTCCTATTCACCAAGCTCCAACTGCTTCCACATATCCTTCTTCTCTCACACTTCTCTCTAGAGAATAGGAATAGGTTTATGGATGAAGAAAAAGGGAAAGAATGGGGAATTCTATCTCAAACTCACAATGTGGCTGCAAATTCTTGGGGCAAGGGGGGATTAAGAAATGGGCAAAGTTTCACTTTTTTCATGCTTCTCCTTAGAATGGGACCCTAAAACCTTATTTTATATGCAAAAAAGATGTTGGTTGTGGAGCCTGATTATCTTCCTGATTCAGAGGTCCTTTCTTTCAGCCATGTTTATACCCCATGAAGTATTTACACCCCAGAAGTATGTACACTCTTCCACGTGGGGGAGTGCAGAGGGGGGGTACCCCCTCTGCGGGGTCCAGGGGGCCTATCCCCCCGGCTGGGGGGTCTGGGGGCAAGCGGGCCCCCAGCTGGGGTTTGGAGGAGAATCCCTCGAAGAAAAAATTACCTTGTAAAAGTATATTGTAATTTCATTGTAAATCTGGACCATTCATTATAAGGTCACAAATCTAATGGTAGAGATTATGTTAGGGTTTTTTTCCCTAGAAGGCAACCCTCTTTTATGAGGGAAA